>JAWWMN010000208.1:68390594-68406702 GCA_035047745.1 Catamblyrhynchus diadema
TTCCCTTCCCTTCCCTTCCCTTCCCTTCCCTTCCCTTCCCTTCCCTTCCCTTCCCTTCCCTTCCCTTCCCTTCCCCCATTATTCTTTTCCCTTTAATAATTAACTTTTCCTGCCTCTGGGGTGCCCAAGAAATAAATAGGCTTTCGCATTTTGGTTTCTGAGCCTTATGAATGGCTGGCAATAGAGTGGAATGAGTTCCTCAGGCCAAGGTAATTTTTGAAGCCAAGTTCCTTGGTCCTGCCACGTTTTGGCCAATTTCTTGTCACTTTTAGCAGCAGAACCAGTTATCAAATCTGAGATCTCCCTTGACTTTCATTTTAGACTCTACCTTTTCTTTTACAGGATAGGAGAATCAATATGGGACATTTCCCTTTAATCTCACCTGACCTGAACATCTGCTCTTCCTTGCCTTTTCTAGGGAAAGCTTTGGGGATCTAGGCTGGATACAGAAGGGGAAAATCTTAATTATTTAGTCTTAGAGCAGCCTAAGTGCTGAAAGAGTTCTCCCCTGTGCCACAAGGAAGGTTAAAGGAAGGCCTGGTGTGGACAGAGGCTCTGGGTTGCCTTGGTAGTCTGACAGGAGCTGTTAATTTTATTTTAATGAGACCTTGGGGTGCAGAGGAAGCTGGAGCTGATCTCCCACTCATCAGCTCTGGCTGAGAGCAGAACAAGGCCGTGTCCCTGAAGCTTTTAGCTCCAAAGGCAGTGCTGCTCTGGACTAGGAATGTTCCAGCCTCTGCCCTGGCAGATCACCTTCCATCACCCTATTTGTCTGACTTTGAGCCGTCTGTGGCACCTCAGATCTGGAAATGCTCTGCACCAAGTGCAGCCCCCGAGCCAAGGAGCCCTCGGAGAGCTCAGGGTGACTTTGTTTTCCTTTTCCAAACCCTCACAGGGCTCAGGGATCTTTGTGCTCCTTTCCAAACCCTCAGAGAGCTCAGGGCACTTTGTGCTCCTTCTCCAAACCCTCAGAGATCTCAGGGTGACTTTATTCTCCTTTTCCAAACCCTCAGAGATCTCAGGGCACTTTGTGCTTCTTTTCTTTCTCACAGAGTTCAGGGTGACTTTGTTTTCCTTTTCCAAACCCTCACAGGGCTGGGTTCTTTGTGCTCCCTCTCCAAACCCTCAGAGAGCTCAGGAGTGATTTTGTGCTCCCTGTCCAAACTCTCCGAGATCTCAGGGCACTTTGTGCTCCCTCTCCAAGCCCTCCCAATCCCAGGGCTAGGGTAAGCAGCTCAGGCCAGCTGGATGTTTACTATTTGTGTAGATAAGCCTTTTATCTCCTAATGTGTCTTTGCTCTCAGGAGCAGCCAACGTTTGAAATGTCACCCGCTGTCCTGGACAGGAGCTCCTTGTCACACACATGGCATTGTCCTGGTGCTGGTGACATCCCTGGATGTGTAATGGGGGGAAGGACACGAGGAATTTCCCAGGGAGCAGCACATTTGAGATAAAAACGAACTTTTTAATCTCGTTAGCAGTTTACACGGCAGCCTGTTGTGTTTTTCCAGGGGAGCACAGCTTATCTGGAGTGCAGCTGGGGGACACAAAGCTGAGCTCCCCCTGCTCCTGAGCAGCTCTGCAGGAATCAATGGAGCTGCTCCCGCAGTGATTTGTTTTTAATGTGCTCCCGGCAGGGTTCCTCTGCCTCTGCCAGGCTGTGCTTTCGTGTGGCTGCATCCTTCCATTCATTGTCCCCTCTGGCTGGCAGTTCCTGAAATTGAGAGTGAACCCAGCAGCCAGGTGGATTCCTGGCAATTCCTGAAATTGAGAGTGAACCCAACAGCCAGGTGGATTCCTGGCAGTTCTTTATGGGGTGTGAAGAGCAAAACGTTTGTGGGAGCCAGATAAAGGATATCCTATACCCTATACCCTACACATTGGCCTATTTTGATCTGTTTAAGATAAGGGATATCTTTATTTGGCTTATTGCTTCCTGCAGGCACTGCAACTGAAGGCAGAAATAATTTAAGAAATAGTTCAAAGTGCTGTTCCTAAGCTGATTGTATCTCAGACTCGTTGAAATGGCAGCTAACAGCATTCAAATCTTCAGTTTGGATGTGAAAGGGGAGATGGCTCAAGATCTGTTTAAACACTGAGCACTCAGTTTAAACACAGAAGGATTTTGACTGGCACTGTAAGGGCAAAACAAGAAATCTGCTGGATGGTTAAAACACAGAATTGGAGAGGCTTTTACCAAAGCTGGTCTTGTTCAGAACAATGGCTCAAATTTCAGGCCCTTGAAACCCATTCCTGACCCAGAGCTGCTGTGTTTATTTCTGAATGCACCTTGGTTTTCATCTTTGGTTTCTTTCTGAGAGCCCCTGCAGTGGCTGTTGAGGCTGGTTGTGCTCCAGAGGCAGCTGAGCTCCCCAGGCTGGGCTTCTGCAGCTTTCCTTGCCCCATTTATGAGGAAGTCCTGGAGAGTAGGGATGGAAGGAGTTCAGCTCTGCTCTGATGCCAGCTTGTCGTCCCCCTGTGATGTTTATTACAAAATCACAGAATTCCCAGAATGACCAGGTTGGAAGAGACCCTAAAGACCATCGAGTCCAACCCAGCCCCAGCACCTCAACTAAACCCTGGCACCCAGTGCCACATCCAGGCTTTGTTAAACACACCCAGGGATGGTGACTCCACCACCTCCCCAGACAGACCATTCCAATACTTTACAACTCCTTACGTAAAAAACTTTCTCGTAATATCCAACCTATATTTCCCCTGGCTCAGCTTGAGGCTGTGTGCTCTGGTTCTGTCAGTGCTGCTGGAGAAAGAGCCCAGCCCCAGCTGAGCACAGGCACCTTTCAGGAGCTGTACAAAGTGATGAGGTCACCTCTGAGTCTCCTCTTCTCCAGGCTCAGCACCCCCAGCTCCCTCAGTGTTCCTCACAGGGTTTGTGTTCCCAGCCCCTCTCCAGCCTCGTTGCCTCCTCTGGATGGGCTCAAACATCTCAAAGTCCTTCCCAAACTGAGGAGCCAGAACTGGACACAGCACTCAAGGTGTGACCTCAGCAGTGCCAAGTACAGGGGGAGAATGACCTCCCTGCTCCTGCTGGCCACATACAACCATAAACTGACCCTAGGATGTACATCCACAGGGATTTTAACACTTCCTGAGACAGTGAATACACAACTGCCCTTAGCACAAGGAAAATGCAATTTTCAAGGTAAATGCCACTGCAGAGTGCGATAGATATTTTAGATAAACAATGTCACAACCATGAGACAGCAGGAAAAACTGCCTTTGAGTAGAAGGAAGCATATGATATACTGAGGAACCTAGTTTTTCTGAGTAACTTGGAGACAAGACCATATAAATAGGAGTGTTTGATGTATTTCTTTGTCAGAAGCACCCGCACTACTGTGAAAATAAATGCTGTGTGCTCACAGGTTTGGTTTCTGCACCTTTGTCCATGTCTCCTGCAATGCTAATAAGGCTGTTAATCTCCTTTTTAGCAATAAATCAGATGTTCCTGCTTGCCACAATGCTGTGTTACACAGACACACCATACAGCTGGAAGAGTGTGACAGTGCAATGCTAAACTGCAGCTTCCAATGAGCTGCTCTGGAGTGATGAAACAACAAAGAAATAATTCACAGGGGCTCCAAGAGAGCCGGAGAAGGATTTGGACAAGGGCATGGAGTTCCAGGACAGGGGGAATGGCTGGGTTAGATGAGATATTGGGAAGAAATTCTTTACTGTGAGGGTGTTGGTGGCTTCCCTCTCCCTGGAAGTGTCCAAGGCCAGGTTGGACAGGGCTTGGAGCAGCCTGGGATACTGAGAGGTGTCCCTATCCATGGCAGAGGGTGGAACAAGATGGTCTTTAAGTTCCTTTCCAAGCCAAATCACGCTGTGATTCTCTGACCTCTCCCTCTGGCACACCAGGCTGGATGCAACCACAGCAGCTTCACGAGCATCCCACTCAGGCAGGAGTGCACAACCATGAGCAGAAGCAGCAGCCCCACCTTCCCAGCCCCCTCTCCTGACTGCTCTCCAAATGTAAATGGAGATGCTGCTTCCCTGAAATAGTGGAGGTGTTCACTTCTCACATGCCTAAGCTACAGAAGTATCTCAGAGGTGCTAAATAAACACAGGCAAAATAGTAGCAAGTGTAGTCTAATTAGAACATTTCACTTAGTGCTCTTTTCGAGCTGTTATAAGTAACCTGAAAGAAACTTTATTATGTTTTTGATTTAGCACTGCAGATATTCATACTTACACTAACAAGAAATTAAGAAACCTGCAATAATTTAAGTAAAAATTCAATAACTGTACTGCTACAAAAAACACATTTCCTTATAGAAATGGCAATTAGGTGTTCAAAGAGTGTTTCTTTTCTGTATTTGTAGTATGTCTAACAAATTTGTGCTTGAGGGTTGATTACAAAAATTCCTTTGCAAATAAAGTGGCCTGCTGCAAACAGGTTACATGTATTTTGATTGGGAAGCACAGGCAGCAGTTGGTGTGCTGGCAAAAGGCTCTTTCTACCACCAAAATAAGTGGTAGCAAAATTCTATGGTTAAACTCCAACAGGTATGTTTGATTGTTTGATTGCTAAATCTTTCCACAATACTATTTACTATACAAGAGCATTTCAGAGGGAAAAAAATAAATTCATAGACATAAAAAAATAAACCAGAAGCCCACTAGATGGTGCTACTATACAGCAAATACAGCTCAGCAGCAGCATTGCCACTGCTAAAGGGAAATGAGAGCAATGAGATCCTAATCCAGTTACCCAGGGTGCTTCCATTCACAGGGATCACATTTTTGCCATGCATTTGCTTCCAAAACCCTGACATCTTCAGTGCCATCCTTTGTACTCCGGAGCTGACCCTTTCCACAATAATATATTAACAAGCCCATACATACCCAGAAGGGCTTGTAATGAGAAATGCAGCAGGAACTGAAAGGAAAAGCTTGTTTGGCTCCTCAGCATCATCAGGACACCAAAAATTCACTTTGATTCTTCCTCATTTGAGACATCAGTTCAGCATCCTCAGACACACGGCTCTGCAAACAGGTGAAGCTTTTGGGTTTAGTGTAAAATGCAACATTTTGCTGTTGGTTATTATTTTCTTAGTACCCAAAGCATGGCCAGTCTGATGTTTCCCCACTTGCAGGAATATCTCACTACTGCACAGAAGTTTTAGAAACATTGAGGTGCAGCCTGGCTGCCTTCACACAGGAAATAGTTGGCTTGACACTGTTGCAGTGTAAAAGCCACTTCAGCTGCACTAGGGACAAAAAAAAAAAAAAAAATCCAACTGTATTTTGGGGCTTCCAATGCAAGAAATTTGTGGACTTGGGAGAATGAGACCCACAAAGTTGATCAGAGGGCTGGAGCCCCTCTCCTCTGAAGCCAGGCTGGGGAAGCTGAGGGTGCTCAGCTGGAGAAGAGAAGGCTTCATGGAGACCTCAGAGCCCCTTCCAGAGCCTAAAGGGGCTCCAGGAGAGCTGGAGAGGGACTTGGGACAAGGGATGGAGGGACAGGACAAGTGAGAATGTCAGGTCGGACAGGGCTTGGAGCAACCTGTGACAGTGGAAGGTGTTCCTGCTCATGGCAGGGGGTTGAAACAAGATGATCTTTCATGTCCATTTCTACCCAAACCATTCTGAGATTCTTCCATATTTCATCCAAATCCATACATGAGGTTATCTGAATTTGCAGCACTTTCCCCAGTGCACTCCTAGTTAAATTCAATATAGAGCTATTATACAGAAATTGCCATTTGCCTGGGCAAGAGCTACTCAAGCTCAACAAGTCTGGTTTCAAATTGCTGTCAGATGTGCAGTAATATTTTTGCAATTGTTTCTTATAAATTTGAGTGGCGAAACAAACACATTTCAATTCTCCTTTCGAAGCTCACATTTTGTCCTGCTCTCGCAATATCACAAATCACTTCTCTGAAGAACACATTTACAAGCAAACACATTTACAAGCAAATTGCAATTTCATAAATGTTCTGCAAAAATTCATTCTCAGATCATCTAGCAGTTATTTGTCCAAAAAGGAACATGTTAAAGGTAGTCACTTAATGACACAGCATTTTTTCTGTCTGCTACATTCCTGACACATTTTGACAGCTCCTAATTTTATTACCAAAAAAAAAAAGTAGTCTTTGCTATTGCTATACCCAGATACTTTGTCTTTTCAGTCTCTCTGTAATGTTTTCCCCTCATTACACACTTATTAGATCTTTCCCTCCATTTAAGGTGCACAGCATTCTCTAGCCATGCAAAATATTCCTTAAGGAGCATTAATGTATGCACAAAATATGTTATGATAGTCCATTTATTAATTATGAGCTGCATTTAACAGCCTGGAGGACAGTGACCAGTGTCACCAGACACTGTTTCTCATCAAATGTAGTCATCTCCCAGATAGTTGACTTGCTCTGTTCAAAAATTCATTAAAGATTGAGTTATTCTGCCTGTAATTTCTCAGTTCAAATGCTGCTCATGACAAAAAAAAGTACAACTTCAGTACCCTGGGACCTATCCCAAATACATAAGTACCTCAAGTACTAAAAATCATTTTAACCACCTCTTTCAATTCTGAACCATATAAAATCATAGAATCATGCCTGAGTTGGAAAGTACCCACAAGGATCAACCAGTCCAACTCCAGGTCCTTCCCAGGACAACACCAAGAGTCCCACCCTTGTGCCTGAGAGCATTGTCCAAATGCTACTTGAATGCTGGCAGGTTTGGTGCTGGGACCACTTCCCTTCCTTTTCCTTTAAATTCCTTTATAAACCAAATTATTTTCATACTCAGAAATCAGAGAGTAAAGGGGTGGCCCACAGGCTCAGCAGCTGAAGACACAACAAGGACCAATGCTGCTAGACTTCAACTTTAAAGACAAAATATAGAGAAACGATAAATCCAATATTAAAAAAGCTAAAAAATTATAAAACATCAGATAAAACAACATCAGCTATAGGGCTTGCCTGTTTGGATTAACATATATGAAAACTAAGCACTATAAATTTCTTTTAACAAACAAAATATCATTTTATTCCATTGCTAGAGGCAGAACTTGCACACACAAACACAAAAGACAGGGAGAAAAGTCAGCCAAGCCATCTCATCAGTTCTTTCTGGAGTAATACAGAAAACAAAAATATTTGCTTTTGGCATCAGTGGAGAAAAGGGGTTTTGGTCCTTTTTTTCCTTTAGATATCTTCTCCTCCCCTCTCTGAGTCAGAGGATTTATAAATTCTATTTAATTTTATTGCAGATAATTCAAGCCCTGCTTCAAACACAGGAATAATCCTTTTATGGAGTTATGGTGCATGCATAGTAAACAGCTTTATATTTACAACACCATTACACCCACCCTTCCAGCACTGTACAAGAATGATTGCCCTCATTTTTCATATCCAAATCTAAAGGAAATTATTTAGAATTGCTTAAAATGTTAAGCACTGTAGGTCTGAAACCCCAAGAATCTGAATTTCCACTGTGATTAGCACTTCTGAGGTGTTGTCAGCACATCCCACTGACACAGCTCCACTCCTCGGGACTCAGGAATTGTAATCCCAGTCCATATTCTGAGAGCAGGCACCCTCCTACTCACCAGAGATCCCAAGTGCCCAGTAAATCCTATTTTTGCCTGTTACTGCCCCCTCTCTATTCCATCATGGAGAACACATTCCCCAACAATCTGTGTGCAGCCCTTGCTGTGGCACAGACAATCATGGAATGACAGAATTGTTTGGATTGGAAAAGCTCTCTTGGTTCATCCAGTCTATCTCCAGCCCTGCCAAGGCCACCAAAGGCCATGTCCCCAAGTGCCACATCCCCATGTCAGGAGTTGTGCAGAGCTAAAAGGTCCTCCCTGAGCCTCCTTTGCTCCAGGCTGAGCCCCTTCCCAGCTCCCTCAGCTGCTCCTTCCTCAGCTCCGCTTCCTTCCCTAAACAAAATTATTCCTTTACTTTATTTCTAGATATAAATATATATTTTTACATCCACATATATTTTTACCCCTTTGCAGTTACCAAAGACACATCAGTGTCAATGCCATCTATCTTCATCTCAGTTCTCATCCAGCACAGTTCCCTGGTCCTTCTCATTGCATTTCTTCTCACTCCATAATTTCATTCTCTTTTTGTCTACCTCCCCACCACACTCCAGTTTGATGTGGAGGTCCTGTCTCTGCTGCACACCATGAGGGCCGTGGGGAGGACACCAGATAAAGCCATCCCACAGTTTAACATGTGCCAACAAAGCAGTCCCTCCATAACCAGAAGAGATGAGAGCTTATCAGATCAAAACTACCATTTCTTGAGTGACAACAGAGCCTTTTCAGAGTTCAAAGTAAGTTCTTCAAAAATTTATCTATGCAACTTCCATAAATTTGGCTAAATATCATGAGGGGGAAATAAACTGTGCACCTCCATTTGCATTAAGGTCTCTGAGATATTTCATGAGCATAAAATATATGCCAAATTTTAATAATACATTACTAGTAAGACCAGGAATAGCTATTTTTAAATTATCTAAGAGTAAAGCAGCAACATGGAAGTGAAAGGACAAAGCAACAAGGCATTAAACACATTCTTTTGTTATCAATCAACTTCAAATAGGACTTTACAGGAAAAAAATCTACTAAGGAACAGAGTTGTGAGCTCTCCTTATTTCTACATAAATTATCTCTGAGAAGCAATAAATGACAACTATCTTCTTCAAAACTTTGCTGATAATAACTCACAGGTGACTTTACACAACCTCCCAGTGTATAGAGTGTGACAATTATCAAAAGACCTAGTTAAACACAATGGCTGTGCTTCAAATAGGTAGAATAATTATTTGTATTTTATGTGATGATATTTTGACTGAGAAAATGTTCAAATTATTCACACTGCAGTTATTTGAAGCACTAAGCCACAGAGCACTGATTCCAAAATCTGAAATAATGAAGGCTGAGAAGTGTTAAAATTATATAAAAAAACTGCAAACTTATTTTTAATACAGAATCATCATCTTGGCAGATAATGCAGGGTTTACTAAGCACTTCCTACCAAATATAAAATTATTATTATGACTGAGACTGTAAAATAAATATTCTGTAAAATTATTTTCATTAGAATATACAAAGTTCCTTTCCCTTACTGAAGTAATATAGTGCCACCATAAAAGCAATGTTTTTTTCTCCACCACCTTTTAACCCATGACACAGTTTCACTAGTCTGCTAATATTGCTTGTTTTCTTGCTTGTAAAACATAAAGGTAAATTCACAATCATCCCACTATCACCAGCTAAAAATTTTTACTTTCCCTGGAGGTTAGGGAATATCATCTTTGTTGCAAAATTAGCTGTGAATAAATCTCCTTCAACAACTAAGCAGTGAGTTAGAAAACTAATAATACAATTGTTTCAGTATCTATATCATCATTAGTCAAGGTTTTCATTTAGTTTCGTAAAATAAGAAAGAGAGAATTCCCCAAAAAGGCTGGTTTTCCACACATAATTATGAACAGAACACGCTACTATGGCTACACATCTCCCACACACATGCATGGCTCCTGCACCATCACTGAAAGTGGAAAACATTTTACCTGAGGAGAAAAAGGGTGAATATTCTTATACAGGCAGGGGACAATATCTGATGTCTTGCACAGTCTTCACTACATTTATTTTCACTAAGCACAACGACTCTCTTTGCATTGAACAACAGCCTTTTTTCCAGAAGGCAGCAGCAGCATCATCAGTTTGGGACTGAGAAGTCACATGTTTTCTGTCCCTGTTTGTCAAACCTTTGCTGTCCATAACATGCAAAGTCCCACACAAAAGCTGGAGCACACAGGGGTATTATTCCCAGGATCTTACCAACCAGGGACCTGTGGGCTGAGAGGGCCCTGAAAACCCTGAGGAATTCCCTAAATCTTAATGCACAGCGATTGTGCAGGAAAAGCCACAGATGTAAGAAGAGATGGAGGAGACAAGCCCAGTGCAACATGCTGTGAGATGAACCACCTGCACTACACTTCCACCTCCAGCCCTAAATGCAGCAGGACCGAGCAGCTCCTGATGTGACAGATGCTGCGATTGCAACCTTGTGTCTTAATCAAAGTGAAAAGGACACCATTCCCCAATAATAACTTCAACAAGTTTTTGCCTTAAGTCAAAATGAAAGATGAAAATATTGTCAGAGACTGTCTGCAATAACCTTTTTGTTCACTGCCTGAAGTACAATCCTCACATGTGAGATAGGGAGAATCATCAGACAAGACTGCTAATGAAATTAACAGCTAAACAATTAGCTGTCGGGAAAGTTGCTGAAGTGAAACTGTATCTATTGCCAGTACAGAGGCGGCAGCACTTTGCCCACAGCTGAACTGACTGCTATCAACTCTGTTTGAAAGATGCTTTTTCCATACCTTTGATTAACATAATTCAAGATTCAAGTTGAATGTTAATGTTTCCAGAACACTGAGTTCCATCACCATTTTCATTTTTTTGTCTTGCCTTCCTGACTTGCTAGACAAACATGATTTTACCAGTCAAGCAATTCCAGATCTTGGTCACATAACTAAACTGCCAGATTAATCAAACTTTGCATTTTCTATAGCCATGTAGTGAGATTTGTCAAGGATCCTAAGGATAACAAGAAGTTATTTTCCTCACTATCCCAGCCACTGCATATGAGCACAAATAACTCCTTGTAATTCCAGTCCATTAGCAGCAAAAAACTATTCCTCACCAAAACCAACACAAATCGATGTCTGCCCTTTGCCTCTGTGTGGGATTCACATTCCATGAACCTGAAAGAAGCAGCAAGAGAAGCAGAGAAAATAATCAAAACAATTCTTATCTCATTTGCTGCTCCAGTGTTGTACCAAAGTAGAATGCAATATGGAGATTGTTTACCCAAAGTGATGGTGTTTTGTTTCCTTGGCCCATCAGGGCCAAGCACGTGTCCAAACTGTGAGTCAGCAGATAGTCAAAGACTGTGGGCAGTTGAGTTGAGTTGGATGCTTGTGCAGATTCAGTTTAAATGGAGTGTAATATAGTATAAAATAATATAGTGATAAGCATAATAAAGTAATTAATTAGCCTTCTAATATCCATAAAGTCAGCTGCATCATTCCTCCCTGTGTTGGCGGCTTGATTTTACTCTACCTCTGCAGTCTGAGGAAATGGATGTGAATGAAAAGGGGAATTTGAGTCCTGTATAAGAAGAACTTAGTTAAAAGCTCTGTAGATTGTGTGAAGAAACACCTCATTCTCCACATCCGGCTGATACTCACATCAAACTCATTCAAAGCAGCAGCGAGCTCTCCTATGCCAGTGTGGCCCTTGTTCTCATCGGTGGGCGAGGTGGCCTGGGCAGCGTTGGAGATGCCAGCAATGGCCTCCTGCACTTGCTTGAAGACGTAGTCCCTGTTGGCCCTCGTGGCCGCCACGTCGGGGTGGCGCAGGAAGGCCTGCGAGGCCGTGTACAACATGGTGGCGTTCTTCTTCAGAGCCCCGCGCGCCGCAGCCATCTCGTCCCTGCAGTGAGGATCCTTCAGCTCCTGGGTGAGAACACACAGCTTTCAGAGTTGGAAACCAAAGGGTTTGTGTTAGAATGCATTGCCTGGAGCATCCGGGCATGGACGCCATGCAGTGGTTTGGCAGGGATGGAATCCATGGCAGAACCCACCACAAATCACTGAAAGAATTTCCCTCCTGCCCAAGGAAGTCCTTCTGTGTCACTACAGCTGTTACATTCTGCTCTCAATATCTTACCTAAGAGTCACTTCCCTTTTGCAAAAACCCATTACAAATGTACATAAAACATTCAAAATTACTCTCCCATAACAACTGGATTCCATCTGCTGATTCCATAATGGCAACACTCCTTTTGCAGCAAGTGCCTTGTTTTTCTAATTACTACACCCATGTCCTTTATAAAATTATAAGGTAGACCTTTAAAAAAATCAAATTAGAATTATTACATAGATGAATATCATAGAATCATAGGAATTAACTAAGGAATTAACAGGAAAATCACAAGAATTAACTAGGTTGAAAAAGAGCTTTGAGATCATTCAGTCCAACCTATGACCTAACACCATATGGTTTTAGTTCTTAAAGACCTCATAAATATGCCTCTCAATATTTCTATTTTGGTTCCCTTCATATTTTGCTCTATTGTTCATATCATTTAGAGTTTTTATATTTAGAATATGACAGATACTTTCATTTCCTGTGACAAGAATCAGATACTGCACATTATGTTATCAGAATTATGTATTATTTTCATTATTATCAACCCTTGATTTTTTTTTCAGTTATAGTGTATATCATATTGTCCTTGAAAGCCTTACAAACATTAAGCCAGCCCTCATAATACTCATTAGAAATAAAAAAAATATTATTACTTCTACTTTAAAACTATGAACAAACCAATCTGGAGAGCTAAATAGTTTATGTCCACACATGGAGTCCATTGACAGCACTGAAAAAGGACCCAAATATTCTGGATTTAAAGGTTCTACCCACTGATTAATTTCAACCACATGTGGCTGACAGGTAACAGCCTTCAGAGAGAATTTTTGGCATATTCTTGTGTCTTCAATGAAAACTTAAGAGATATAAACATCCATTAACTTTCACATTTTCTCTTTTTATCATATTTGCAGCTCTATTTCCACAGGGGAAGTGTCTGAATGTACAGAAGAGCATTCTTCATATAGTGCCTAGATGCTACATTGTAATTTATTTGCCTTAGTCAGATGGTTTGCTTTCTGTAGTTCTGCAAAGAGCAAGGAGATGAGCCTGATGATCCTTACAGGTCTCTTCTAACTTGAGATATTCAATGATTCAATTCTAGTATAACTCTAAAAAGACTATTTTTCATAAAAAAGCCCCACTATCATGATTCAGAAGAAAATTGTCATTACTGCAATTCAGAAAATAAGGTAAATAGGTGGATGAATATGGAAAGGCAGCTTTCCAAATCCAGTGTTCAATGCAGTACAAAGATGGCACATCCTTGAATTATTGGTGGTATTCAAATATAATTGAAGTTGGAGAGACCTTATACAACTCTACAGTGTCTTGAAAAGAGCAGGGTTCAGGGGAAAGCTATCTTTATTGAAAAGTTATACAATAACCAGCCTTGAATAAATGTTATCATGAATTTCTGGTCTCTTTTTCAGCTGCCTTAGCAATGAATAAATGGATAAATGAATAATTTTTTTTTAATCTGAAAATTTTTATTAGTGGTTTTAAGCACAAAGTAGATTTCTGTTTCTCCTGAATTTGAATTATATTGAACTAGCAAAGAGCTCGTGCTTTACCAGCTGTCAGAGTGACCTGAAATCTGCATAGGTTAGAATTAAATGGGAATAATCATCAAATTAAAACTATCCTTAACCTCCTGAATCACTTCCCTTTTCACCCTTTGATCTGTTATTGAGGCCTCTTGGAATGTACTCTTAAAGAAACGGCACTTCTGAAAAGCGTCATCACCTTAAAAAATAATCAGTGTAATTAAATTAAAGGCCAAGACATAGCAATTAGTGGTTCATTGTACATTTTAAACCAGACTTGGACATAAAAGAGGAGAACTTTAGAATGAAGATGGACTTTTCCAGCCACTCCTGTACTCACCTGTTGTCGCCTCGCAGCAACATAATTCAGTTTAACCATTTCCTTCCCAAATTCCTTAAAGCGATTGGCTAAATCTTGCTCATTTGTTGCATTTTTCACAGCTTCTAGTGCCTCCTCTACCTACAACACAATAAATCAGCTCTGTCAGCATTTGAATCCACTCTTTGACAAAGTCTGTGACTGTTCCACCCAATACTCTGTCTTACATGGACCCAATTTAGGTTTCACATCCATCACTGTACAGAAGCTTTATGAGAGTCCCATGAACTTTAATTAGGTTTTTAATAGAGCAACTGTCACTCTGCATTACTGTCCATTTACTGTGCTTTGGGATCATGTAAAGATAACGTCAAAGATATCACTGCTTTAATTTCCCCACCCACACTTATCTGATGAAATATTTAATATCTGAGGGGTTCAAAACAAAATACATGAGTATGTTCTTAACGTGTGGTACAGGCTTTATGGGAAAACAAAGTAAGTTATCACTTCTGGACAAGAAATATTTAAAAAGGAAATTCAAACTTAGCATTAAGGTTTTAATTTACCCTGATAAATCCAAAACACTCTATCTTTGTGAAACAAATTATAGCTTCAACACAGAATATTTGCATTATTATATTTCTTTAGTTATTTAACACTGAGAAACGAATCTACCCAAAAACCCACACCTGCACTTATGCAGTAATGCTGTAGTTAACAGACAAAAATACAAAACCCCAGTTAGACCAACAAGTTGATCCACCAAATGTATTGTAAACCTTTACCTTATGCAAAGCAGGAAAAATATGTGAAGGGATAAAATGCTCTTTTCGTGCAATAAATACAGGAAGCATTACTGTGACTAGATGGAAATTCAAAGTTGTACTTCTCTCCCTCACCAGATAAAAATGGAACTCCAAGCAAAAACATTGAGAACTGAAAAGATGCTACTGATCCTTCTTGCTAAAAGCTGTTGTTCAGCTAAAAGCTGTAGTTCATAAGAACATGCATAATAAATTTTCCCCTCAAAAGGCAAGGGCTTATTGGCGTGGGGACAAGGAGGGGTTTGCAGCCCTCCACTGCTGGGAACTGATAAATTCAGCAGTAGCTGGTGTCTAACAGTTTAGAAAGGCACAATTATGTGCAGAACCTGTCTTTTTATTGCTTGAGTTGCTCTGCGTTTTCCTACCACTGAGAGAGTATATTTTCATTTTGAGCTTTTACCTACTTACTGCAGATTTACAAATTACAGGGCAGTAGAGTAGCAAATTCATACATTTCTATTGGAAAATGCATAATTCAGGAACATAAATTCATAGCTGTTATGCTGGAAATTATAAACCAAGTTCTGCCAATTTACAAGCTACAATCTTATTCAGAATCCAAGCTACCTCTTCTTCTGTGCTTAAGGAGAACAGAGTTTTTTTAAAAAATGAACTGACTGCCTTACCACTAACACAAATTGCAAAAGCATCAATGTATTAAATAATTTGCTCTTGCAGAACTTCTTGCAAAATACGCCCATTTTCCTTTTTTATCAGGAAACGTTTGCATTCAAATACCTGAAAGTTTAATCTTTATTATGTTTGTAATGCCAAGCACAGGCATGACAAACTGAAAGACATTTTTTTTAAGTACTGCTCCATATTAAATAGAAATCCTTAAAATTTTGTCAGACATTCCACTCTGATAATCAGATTTCAAAGGATGCTGATTGTACTCTATCACGTCAGTCAGGGCTCAAGACCACAGATTCCATAATGAAGAAATCAGTTATGAGAAATACTAGAAAGGACAGGAGCACGAGCTCCTTTTTAATGATACTTTTACTATTACAATTTCTTTTTTACAAATTCATACTGGAACAAATTCTCCATCTTGAGACAACACTCAACTTCAACTGATCTGTTAAGAGTCTGATTAACTAGCTTGGAGTCAATTACAATAGATCTATAATCCTCTGTGTGCATGACCACCTACTATAATGGTACATGGTTTTTTAATGTGTTACAAAAGCTTCTGCAATAACCACTATTTCTAATTTTAGCAGCGTAAAAGATATGCAATGACCAAGAGTCCTTCCAGAAAGCACCTGCATATATTCCCTCTAAAACACTAATTAAAATGCACCATTTCCTGAGAAGCCTTTGACATGCTTTCAGAGAAAACTGATTACAGCACAATTCAGCATAAATCAGGCTTCATTACTCTGACATGCAGAATTATTTTAGTTCATTAATTTTATGGGTAAGTTACACAAGTCTTTGAAGGTTACCTTTGAGTCAATAGAATAGCTGTTCCTCCATCAATTTTGTATAGGATAACCATTTTTCCCCCTAGTAATTCATTTGTCTAAAAGCAGTTAGCACTGTAAAGTGGTAAAAGAAGGATATTTACATGTTCAATCCTCAGAAATAAATTACCCTTTTTAACATGAAAATAAAAGTGACAATTAAGGTTAAATGTTGAATTTTGCTGAAAAGAACCAGAGATCACTGACTTCTGAAACTGAACTTGCAATAC
>JAWWMN010000208.1:68406802-68426308 GCA_035047745.1 Catamblyrhynchus diadema
TGAAACTGAACTTGTAATACCATTAGATAAATGCATAGATTACAAATCACACTGACAGACACAGCACTTGCAAATCTGGGGTGCAAACTGTGCAAGTAAATACAGCCAGTTACAAACCAGCACTGGACATTTGTATTTTACAAAACAGAGTGCTCTGCTGCAAAAGAAATCTCAGATGGGAGAAAAGAATTTCTCATTTCACATGAAAGAGCTTGAATACAAATTTTCATCATAATGTTCAGAAAAAACCTGTTGTTTATGATATTCAAGTGTTGGCCTTGCTAGGAAAGGACAATTTGAATTACAGTTACAGGGAGCATTAAAGAGAGGAAAAATTTAAAGCATATTGGGGAGAGACACTGCTTACACTGCATGTAACCAGAGCCATGTGCTGACAATTCTGAGAGCAGCATTTTATCCATTAAAGCAGAGCTCACTAGAACCTGTGCTGAAAAATCGGCCTCTTTCCTTATGAAAACTGTTTTCCAGCTATTCAGGTTATCTGCAGAGTTTGCAACTTGAAGGGTTCTGTTTTTCCAGAACATGAGATTGCAGTTGCACCGTCAAAAAGACAAATTTAAAAAAAAAATGGAAAAAAAAAAACCTTTTTGAACAGTTGCTAAAAAGAAGCAAACCTCCATCTCCTCTGTTGAATTCACACATGCACTCTGCAAGCTTTAAATATTCTGTATATGATTTTCTGCACAATTTTATTTTGTTTCAGAGGTTTTTGATGATTTGTTTCTGCAATAAAGATGTAACACTGCAACAGCTAGGGAAGGTGGAAAAATGCATTTCCTAGTTTCAACTGAAAATCTTTTAAATACACCTGTATAAAAATGTGAATGATGGCAGTCAAAAGAGAATATAAATCTGGTAATCTTTAATTCTTCTTTAATCCTTGATTAGACAATTGTACTATCATCTCTCTCCAAAGTAAACATTCGATCTTTAGATATATTCAGAAATCACAGAGAGAAAATAAAGAGTAGACAGCAATAGTACCTAAACTGTGCCAGAACACAAAAATACTGGCAAAGTAACTGGGGAAAGATGTGAGGGGAGGAAATGCTTCAGTACAGGTCAGAGAGCTGTTTAACAGCAGAATTAGTCCAGTCACTGAAGAGAGCTCACAAATTTTTCTTTAAGTGTTCAAATATTAATTTCTGGAGAATTAGAAAATGAATGAGACTAATGCAGAAATGTGTTAACTCCTACCTCTGATCAGCACTTCAAGAGAACCAAGCAGAGAGCAAGGACTGCGGACAGCCACCTTCCTAACTGATTTATCCCGTTTTTCCACGCCCAAAGCACACAAAGCCAAGCGAGAAGGTGAAAAACACCTACGATTTTGAGGTGTGAGAGGAGCCTCATGACATCAGCCATGTCAGCCAGGATGAGCAGGCGAGTGACGGCCGAGAGCAGGGCGCGGGCGGCGCGCACCATGGTGCCCCTCTTCACCGAGGAGCAGGGGTCGTCCGCGAACTCCGACGAGGCGATGCGCATCGTCTCTCCTGGGGCGGAACACAAACGGCGCTCGGGTTAGTGGTCAGCCTTGCGGGTTTTATTTTTGCACAAAGTATATAAACTAAGTGTTGCTGGGAAAAAAATCAGAGAACCATGAAACTCTTGGGTTGGAAGGGATCTTAAAGCCCATCGAGTTCCACTGCAGGGAGACCTTCCACTGTCCCAGGGCAATCCAAGCCCCTCTAACTTCTCCTTGGACATTGCCAGGGATCCAGGGGCAGTCACTGATTCCCTGAGCAACCATTCCAGGGCCTCCCTGTTGTCATTATAGTGCAAGAGTTCTATTGTCGTTACAGCGCGAAGGTTCCATATCGCTAGTTTCATCCCCCTTGATGTTTCTTGTAGGCAGCTCCTCCAGACACTGACTCTTCCTTGTCCTCATAGCAGCCAACTGATTCCAGCTCCCCTCAAGCACCCAATCCACTCTTTTATAACACACTTCTTATTGGCTACAGGTGTGGCCTATTCAAATCAGGCCTGTTCCCAGTCTCTAATAATTGCTCAGCTACAACTCCTTAATGGGGTAAGATTACTTTCTATACTACCTTTAATTTCTTATATTGTATGCCCTACACCTCCCCACCCCCACAGGCAAGAATTCCTTCTCAAAATTCTACCTAACCCTGCACCCTGACAGTTTGAAGCCATTCCCCCTTGTCCTGCCACTCCATGCTGTGTCTCAAGTCCCTCTCCAGCTCTCCTGGAGTCCCTTTAGGCACTGGAAGGTCTCCCTGGAGCCTCCTCTTCTCCAGGCTGAACAACCCCACCTCTCCCAGACTGGCTATGATTCACAGATTTTATATTAACCCAACCTTTGCTGTTGTTAAAAAATCCAGTTTGTTTCCAGTGCAGAATCTCAAAAAGAAAGTACTTCTAATGTGAAATCAAAGCATATTTACATTGCTTTTAAGACCATTACAACAACATTTAAAAAATCCCGTAAGGAAAAATTTCCTATAAGACAATGCAAATAGTGGGGGAGAGATTTAAGACTGCCACAGTGATTAATTCCCATCAGAACTGTTTTCCTTATTATATTTACCATTAGGACTGTGTGTTCAAATTATAATTTGCAAGCAGAGTATCTTGGATGATAAACTGATAATACAAAGTTTCAAAACACAATTCAAGTGGCTTATTTCTAAAGCTATATATTCCTCTTAGCTTTCCATAGGGTTGGCAGAACTCTCTACAAATTTCTTAGGAGACAATTAACAAACAATCATTGCTAGATAAAAGGAGAACAAACCAAATTTCTAAACCTACTTAAATGCTATATTGCTCAGCAACACAAAGCTGAAATTCAAGGTAAAAAAGAAAACAAGGTTTCTGGAGGAGGACCACAGTTTGCTGTACCAATCTTCCCATGCATTTTTCCTGTGTGCCAAAAATCACTGAAACTAGGAGCAAGGAATTCTGACACCACAAAGATTTTTTTCTAACACATACTTTAATTAAAACAGTTGTTTGAAAAATTTATCCACAACTCTTGGTTGAGAGTGTGCTAAAAATTGGGAATAAAACTTTATTATTATTATTATTATTATTCAAATATTTCATGTAAGAAGAGATATTAAGAGTAACCACAGAACAGCTGAGAGCCCAGCATGTGAGCAAGGGTTGGATGTGAGTTTCCTAACCGGGAATTTGATCCCAGCGCAGGACTGGCTTCATCTAACCAGTGTAACATTGTAAGGCATCATCTTCCCTCACATTATTTATGGAGAGAAACCAACAGTCCCAGAGTAAATAAAAAGTTTGCTCCAAAATGCACTCTTGGAGCATACTGAGCTGATTAAACCCAAGGAGACACAAACAACCAAAGGAAATCCCAGCAAGGTTCTTCCCTTTTTTAAGCTCTAAGTAGGATTCAGATGAGATGGAAGTGATTCCAAGCATCCAGCACCAAATGCCACAAACTCCTTGTAAGTGAAAGTACTGAATTTCAGAGAAATCCAAGGTGAAGTGGCTGCCAAAGCAAGCTTTTGATTTTTCAATCAGAAGCCTGAAAATTGTTTAACTTCCATTTTGGTACTGAAGAGGTTTTACCATTTTCTGCCAAATTAGCAGTGTGCAGCTTCAGATAAATATTTATATTGGACTATGAAAGAAAGAGGTAATATTTGATAATTGGCCACTGGCATCAGGAAAGCAAGAAGGAAAATTATCTTCTTAGACTTGAATATGCAAGGAGATATCCCTCGCAAAAAGATTTAAAAATCAACACTCAGAGGCAGAGGAAGAACAAACAGAGGGTCAAATGGAAACAGAAACAAACAAAACCAAAAAAACATTAAAAGAGCTTGGATTAGATATTTAATCTTAGAAAGCTCACATTAGGTGAAATAAATCTCAAAAATAATGAAGTAAAATTATTAAATAGACATAATCAAGTAAGCAAACCAAAAAAGTATGAGTATAAAAGTTCACAGCAGGTTGTTTAAAACTTAGCAAGATCTAGCAGTTCATGGTTTAGAAACTAATAACCAAAGAAACTAGCAATTATGGGGAGGAAGGATTATCTGTCTCAGTGCCAATTAACATATTTTAATCCTTTTACAACAGTGGTATCAAACTACTCTTAGGCTAAAGGTATCAGTGGAGCTTCAGCTAGCCCAATTATTCTTTAGAGAAACGTTTTTATCTGGAAAAAGTCAACCCTACATTTAGTTATCCATTTCTTTCCAAATGCATTTCAAGTTGTTCTGTAATCTATATTAAATTACTTTCAGTGAAAATTGGGTCTACACAAGAAGCACAGACATCTGAAGCCATCAGGTCTGCTTCCTTGCCACTGCAGTCAGTCAAGTGATAATATAATTAATAATAATCTTAATATGATAATAGCTACACATAAACTTATCAAGCTTCCATCTTAGAAGCAGCTCAGACATTTAACCCCAATTAATCCTATGCGAAGTGGGAAACTCACTCCAAAATGAACTCCAGAATCTGACAGGTTCCTTTCATTAGAGACACTTTAATGCCATCCTGCCTGTATTTGTAGATAATTTAAATCCATTTCTTCTCATGACCCATTTGTCCTTCAGTTTCACTGTGTTCTTCTTCCACTCTTGTTCCTATTGTTCCTTTTTGGTTTTGTGATTTTTTGTGAGGAGTCCTGACAGACTAAAGGCAGTACTTCAGTCCCTTCTAATTGCACACAATATCCATTTCTGTAATCATTACAGCAGCCCCATGAAACAATTCTGCTTCTGGAGTACAAATGATAACAACTGCAGGTTTCTAGGACCATTTGCAGCTATGAGAAATACTCATGGAATCCCAGAATATCCTGGGATGGAACTGTAGGGATCACTGAGTGCAGCTCCTGGCCTTACACAGGACACCCAACAATCCCAGCATGTCCCCAGAGCTTAACAACTGCAAACATCTATCAACAGATCATTGCAAAGGTCACCAAAAAAAAGCTACTGGAAGTTCACGAGCAGGCTTACTACCTGTGAGGAAAGCACTGAACCAAGGCTTTCAATGGTTAATAGACAGAGGAAATATCATTTTTTCCAAAGCCTTGAAGTGTTTATTAAGAGATAGAAGATGGGCACTGAGTGGCAATGCAGAGAATAGCTGTGATCAGTAGGGGATGCTGACAATACACCAAACACCTGGAAATAATTACCAGAACAATGACAAATTGATTGGGTGCACCGCTCCTGAGCAGTTCCCAAATGGAAGAAGTTAATAAAGCTACAGTCTAATTAATCAATTTCTTTCAGATTTTTCCTTTTGTTCTACATGTCCATGATTAAAAAGACAGAACAACTGATCCATGACATAATGGAAGTATTTTAGAGTGCTCTCCTTGTAATTAGAGCAAATGCAGTGTTATGAAGCTATCATAAATTATAATAATATATAGACCCAAACTGAGTTGCAGATTCCATATAAAAGAGTGAGAATTATACTAAATGATAATATGATAGATTTGAACAACCCATAATTGTTAATAAGGTGTATTTAAATTATGTAAGCAGGTTTTTAATCCTTTCATCATGGATGCTGTCTTAAGAAACAAAAGCAAACCCTTCAGGATGCAAAAATCTGCAACTTTATCCCCCTTGGATTTGTCTAGAAATTCACCAAATAGAGTAGGATCATTCAGTTTCCATGCCAGTATATAGATGAATAGTCAAATTTTAGGAATGATGACCTTAATCTGGTACGGGATGGTTGGTTTCTCACTGTCTATATTCCTCCTACCTAATTATTCACATTGATTATTTACCACATCTCTTAAAACATTGTATTTTGTTTACAATATTTTAAAAACTATTCTCCATTATTGAATATGTTCATTTCAGTATTACCTCTGTTTGATATTATCAGAATGTGGGAAGGGTTTTGTAGATCACTTTCGTCCTGCACACTTATTAATACAAATATGCATTAAAAATTCTATTCAGAATTCTAAAACCTTCACACAAATGCCTGTTTAGCCTTCCCTTTCCTTAAAACCTTTTTCCTAAATCTTTACAACTATGTCCCCTAAACTCATCTCCTCTTCCACTTGCAGCTGGGACTTTGTTCTCCATCTGTGGGAGGATGACCACTGTTCTCATCGTTTTAATGGATTTCAAGGCCAGAAAAGGCAATGTCTGATCAAGCCCAAACTTTTCCTGTCACATTTCAGCTCCTGGAGCTGTGTCTCTCTGGAACTGATTGTACAGACAATCCAGTTCACTTACATTTGACTCACTCTACATTTGATATTTAGACAGAGTGATGGAAGATGAATCACTCTGAATTTTAAAGGACAATGGATGGATATCCTTAAATCTAGTAGGTATTTTAGATTCAATGTTCTCTCTTAGATCCAAGAACACACCACATCATTCACTTCATGGACCATTAAAATATGTAATTTTAATTAACCCAACTACTTCTTTCCTGAGGGACTGAAAATAGCAAGAACACAGAACTTTTAGGTATTTAGCCAATATCTATGACAATGTAAGACAATTTATCCACTAGTGTTATGTTTTAGAAAGAACTTTTCTAATTAATAGTCAGATTAATAGTGCATTTGGAACATCACTGATACACTTAAGTACAATAAAAACCCAATTAAATTTCAATTCAAAACTAAATTATTTGGGATGTAAGGATACATTAGCATCTCTAATCCTTCTTTGTCTGCAACTCAGTTACTCCAAGGATTAACATCCTTCAGGGACATGTGAAACTGATCTGCCTTCACTGAACTGGAGAGTTCAGAGAACATCAACATGAACATTTTAGATGCTCAGCACGGTGTCTGGGAACACGAAAACGCACTGGACCTCTTGAGATATCAATAAATACAGAGGCAAACTTAAAAACTCAAGCTCAACTGAATTATAATGTTGCTTTATTTGTATCCTGGCAGAAATCATGCTCCTGAACTACGATGTTTGACAAAACATGGAATCACAGAGAGGTTTGGGATGGAAGGGACATAAACCCAATCTTATCCCACCCCCTGCCATGGGCAAGGACACCTTCCACTAGCTCAGGTTGCTCCAAGCCCTGTCCAACCTGGCCTTGGGCACTTCCACGGATCCAGGGGCAGCCACAGCTTCTCTGGGCACCCTGTGCAGGGCCTCCTCACCCTGAGAGAGAACAATTTTTCCCCAATATCCCATCTACATCTACTCTAAACTGAAATCTCTTCTCCCTTGTCCTATCAACAAATACCAATTTTCCCACAACTTCTATGTTCATACTAAAAATTTGAAATCTCTAATTTAAAATAAATATCTTCTTCTTTATCCAAAAGCTGCAAGGTTGCATCAAGAAGCACATTCAAAATGAGTACAATAGTTCATCACTAAAGTAAGAAACTGCAGTGGAAAATGTTAGGAAAAGTTGCTGCCTTTCTGGTGAACTGTGCATGGTACATTCATTAAAATCATTATTGTAAAAAGGACTAAAATGAATGGAACTGACAAAGAAAAATCTCTAAGTCCTAGTTATTACTATCTTGAGTTTAATCATTTAATGGGTTTCTGCATAACAATTTATTAATTTAAATAGAGCTGTCATTAATAAATTTAACATACCAGGTACAGAAGGGAACAACACTTGAAAAGCACCCAAAATTCATGGAAAAGGAAGCACACCAAGAAAACCACTGGGGCATTAGGCACACAGATTCAACCATTCTGGATATTATTTTCATTCTGGGGCTTGAAGAGGCTCACAAATACTGTACAGGAAAGCAAGTTCAAGGGTAGATTCTATCTGTGCCCAAGGCACTGTGAACCAAGTTCAAAATCATAATTAGAATCAGTTCCATCACTCTCTATCATCACATGAAAAGAAAATACCCAATAAAGAGTTTATTTGAAATTGATATTTTTTGAGATAAGCTTCAGTTCAAAGGGTTGATATTTTCCAGCACGATGCATTTTCATAACAAAATTTAACAAAAAATCCCAGTGATCTGTGAAAAAGAGGGAGCAGCAAGTTGATAATGTCAGCACATGGGAAGCACTGTGAGGAGGGGCAAGGATTGATGATAAAATTGATCAGTCTGGTGGATTATCAGCTCCCTGTTTGTTCTGAGGGTCACTTTTGTGTTCCTGCTAATTTATGCTTTTCCTTACACTTAGATCCTACCTGAATGTCTTGAAGCAGTAAGAGAAGGAGGGAACACTGCTTAATCTAGGGACAAAACATACCTAAAAGTAGAAAAAAAACCTTCCCACAACCCCAGCTGGAATTAAGAGGACAGGCATATTAATGCTGGGCAACTGAGGGGTTTGCCGCCAAGAAAGAAAAAAGAAACAAGAAAAATTTAAATACAAAAATTTAGAAAGATATCCTGTATGAGAGAGGATGAGAAAGGAGAGAAGCCGACATGGGAGAATCATCAGCACAGGGAAAATCTACAGTATAGATTTACAGTAAGAAAAATATGATAAAGAAAACAACATAAAATACAGAGAGAGCATCTGTAGGTTTACAGAGAGAAACAGGCTGAAGGTACAAGAGCACTTTAAAAAATTATTTCAATTCTTCTATAGTTTACATAACCTGCACACATTGTTTATAATAACCTATATTTGAGATTCAACACAGTTTTTTTTTTGCCCTAAAACGAATCACCAAAGATTCTAAAATCATGCTCAAAGCCTCAGCTGACATGAAGATTAAGTTTATCTTTCCAAAATTGGGAACTATGTTTAAAAATTCATTTTTGACAACTAAAAAACCAATTTTGACTTGGCAACATTTCAGTAACCTAAGAATTTATTGCCAGTTTCAATGGGAATTCACATACATGCAGTGACACTTATGTGTTAATATAAGAGCTCCCTTATATAACCATACTCATTGCTTGAATGTTTAAAAATTGCAAGAGCTTCTGTGCAGAGAGATAATGAGATAACTGAGCCTCATGGCGTGAATTTACATTCCAGTGCAGAGATCAAAACACAAAACTAATCTATAGCCCTCCATCAACACCCAGAAAGGCAGATTGCTGTTGTGCACAGGAAAAGGCTCATAAACAAGACATGATTATCATTAGGTTTGTAATGAGAACAGAAAGAAATGAACATCAGTCTAAGCCTGTATAGGTAACAGAAAAAATGATGGTTCAGTGTTAGGACTGTCCTTTATAAATACCTGGGCATGGCAGAAGGGAGGCTGAGGGGAATCAAGGCTGGAGATGGCTCTGAAGAACCTGGGTCTAGTAGAAGGTGTCCCTGCCATGGCAGAGCATTGCAACTAGATGAGCTTTAAGGTCCCTTTCATCACAAACCAGTCCATGATTCCATTATGTCCATCCTTTTGATTTACGTCCATCCTCATCCTTTGTGACTGAGCAAAATTCGGTCACAAAGGATGAGGAAAATGCTGAGGTACTACATTCCTTCTTTGCCTCAGTCTCCAACAGTAAGAGGAGTTGTCCTTCAGGTACCCAGTTCTCTGAGCTGAAGGGCAGAGATGGGAACAGAATGAAGCCCCCAAAATTGGTTCTACTCCTGTTGTGAATGAACGTGTAGAATCCTTTTTTATTGGTTTTCTATGGCAGCAGCCAGATTTCAGTTCTAGCTGGGCTTTGGCCCTTGCCATTTTTTCTCTGCATGACCTCCAAATGTCCCTGTAGCTTTCCTGAGCTGCCCGCCCCTTGTCACTTTTCACAAAAGTCACTGACTCTCCTTTTTTGCCCAAGTTCCACCCAAATTCTCTGTTCAGACAGATAAGTGTTGAATAAATAAAATAAGGAGAGATTTAAAACCATTAAGTCCACCACAAACAGGTGAAAGGAAGTAGAGGTGACATATTTTCTGAAGAAAAAAACACATATATTTCATCATATACTCTAGAAATCACATAATATGAACAGAGGTTAACAACTGACTTATCTACAACTAAAATACAAAAAAAAAAGCACAGATCTCAAAGTCAATTGAAACAATTACAGCTGAATGAAATTTGCAAACATCTGAAATCAAAATCAGTGGAGAGCCTACAATTTTATTTTTAGTAGATATGAAAATAATTCTAAATTCCATCAGCTATACAGAACAAGCTCCTTTCCCCATGTTCATATATAAACAGCAGCTGGAATATCTCACAGATCTAAAATCTAAGAAGAATTTGTCTCTGATAAAGGGATTAAAACAGAGAGAACAAGATAGCTGGAGATCAGAATGCTATAATTTGACACATCTCAGAGGAAATCAGTGCCTCTTATTTGATTACAACATTTTATATTCCCTCACGCTGTAAAGTATTACTGGCCTTTGTAGTATGTGAAAAATGTACTTCAGAAAAAGACGTGTTCAAAATGGTAAATGGAAAGGCAATAAATTAAAGCCTTTTATATACTGACTAAGCATCTTCTAGGACTCAGATATTAGAAAGTATATTTCAAATTTTCATGCTGTCATTTTTAATACTTCTCTTATTGAATACCTCTTTCTGAAACCATATCCAAAATTAAAGCCTAATCTGTATGGGAGAAAGAAGCTTTTATACAACTTTTGAAGTTGGATGACTGCCATGGAAAATGCAGTCAAAAAATAAAGAACACAGAACAAAATGTACTGTAGGCAAATAGGAGGACTCAGCAGCGGGGCAAGGAAGAGTCCCAGATAGAGCTTAGTGCCCCAAGGACTGCTTGCATCTTTCTCAATAAATGCCACTGGGTAATCACAGACTCGTGAAATGGTTTGGGTTGGAAGAGACCTTACAGCTCATCTTTTTCCATCCCCTGCCATGGATAGGGGGACCTTCCAATAAACCAGGTTGCTCCAAGCCCCATCCAGCTTGGCCTTGAACCCTTCCAGAGATGGGACAGTGTCTTGGTTTAAGACCATTTATAAAGTTGAACGCTCCAAAAGGAGCCACCTCCACTTAATTCCAACCAACCCCTTGCCACCAGTAAGGAAAGACTATGAGTAGATATAAGTGAAAAAACAACTGTTTACTAATAAATGGAGCAGCAACAGACAAAAAACAGCAGTAAATAACTGCTAGGTACAAAACTACCCAATCTCACAAACCGCACGGACACAAAGAGAGACCCGAAATGTTGGAACGGGCCTTCCCAATTTGGCGCCCACCTGAGGCGGCCGTGGGGCTGAGGGACAAAGGCAAGATGGTGCCACACCCTTCCCCTCCAAAAGGGTGACTGCGGGCCCCAGGAAAAAAGAGACAAGATGGCAGCAACCCATACCAGAAAGGCAGGAGCCCACAGAGCAGTTCTAGAGGCAGATAAAAATTTTCCAGCTCACGTGGTGTCCACGTTGCTCCCGCTGCTGGTTCCCGCCATTTCTGGGCTCCACCATGGCCGCTGTGGTATGAGGGGATGAGAGGAGCGCTCTCTCTACACAGGCACATGGCGGCCTCACCTCAGAACTGTAGTAAATGCAGTGCAACCCCAACGAGGGGGAGAGAAATGATGAGGAGGACTCCATCTTATCAGAAGGCTAATTAATTACTTTATTAAACTATATTATTCTATCCTATATTACACTATATTGCATTACATCTAAACTGAATCTGTCAAGTGCTCAACCGCACCCCACTCAGCTGACAGTCCCGACACACACACACACTCAGCAAGGAAACAAAACACCATCACTCTGGGTAAACAATTTCGATATTGCATTCTACTTTGGCACAACACAGGCACAGCAAGTGAGATAAGAATTGTTTTGATCATTCTTTTCTCTGCTTCTCTCACTGCTTCTCTCAGGTTCAGAGGTCCCACACAGGACCTTGCTGGCTTTTCTTGCTGCCTCCAGAGTTCACAAAATTCACCTCGAAACAGTTTCTAATTACAAAATGCATCTTTACCAGTGGCTGTGGTTGCAAACTGTAAACAAGCACCCTTGAAGAGAAGCTCCCACCTTCACAAAAGCCACTGTGAAAGGAAGAGCCTCGGTTCCCACAGCTTCTCTGGGCAACCTGTGCCAGGGCCTCACCACCCTCACAGGGAGGATTTTCGCTTCAGATCTAATCTAAACCTGCCCTCCTTCAGTTTAATGCCAATCCCTCTTTTAACTAAGCAGAAATAATCCGGGTAGCATGGATCCAAACCCAAGATCCTCCCATGTTAGATGAATTACAGCAGTATTTACAGTTACATTCTAGACACAGAAAATACCACTTTTAAAAACTGAATTCCTTTGTGCAATTTACTCAACAGAATGAAATTTTATTGTAAAACTTTGTTAGTAATTCTTTATTTTGTGTGTGTGTGTGTGTAATCATCAAGTCATTCTTGCAATTTTCCAGTTAGTTTTTGAAAAACCGAAAATTCACTGTTCAGTGACGGAAGCATAAAGCAGTGACCACAAACCTTAAGCTCATCTCCTTGACTCTTTCTCTCTTCAGTATGCTACTTCCCAATTTAAATATCCCAGACAAAGCCTCTACACCATCCTGATCTCCCACCAGTTTCCCTATCCTTCATCAGACAGCTGGTGAAACACTCAGTTCCTTTGCTCTGCTAAAAACGTCCATCACTGACCTACACAGTCATCTGAGGTCACTCCTGTGCCAGGCTAAAAGGAATTTCCTTCCAAATACTTTTGATCTGACAGACTAAAATAACTGATTCTCCAGTTCAAAGATGACTCAAACTTTTCCTTTTTATTTCCTCCTTCTTTTTTTTTTTTTTTTAATGTTGAAGAAATAGTATTTCAGTTCAGAACTTCTGCCTAATGAATCAACAGTGATTTCATTTCCAGCACTCAGCTGGGACTCAGAGGAAGTTTCAGTAACACATAAATCAGAACAGCTTCAAAAAGAGAGGTCGAGATTCTCACCCTGTGGTGCTCTGCAGCTTCACAGAACCATTCTGAGGGGTCAGGGACTTCAGCTCCAATCTCCACATTGAATTACGCACAGAGGGGACTCAAATACAAATTTCATGCATGGAGGAAATCTCCTTGCAGAACATTGCTCATGGTTAGCTCAAAACTTAATTGAAAAGGCTGTACATTAAATGCTGCTGAGGATTACTCACTATGGATTAAGCCCATCCAGTTTGGGAATTACTGCTGGAGGACAGAACAGGGCAAGATAACTGCCTGTGGTACCTATCCCAATTTCTAAGATTTTTTTTTTCCTTTTAATAATTTTCTTAATTTAAATCCTAGTGAAGCTATTCTCCAAATTTGACCTGAATCCAGAAATTTCATGCATACTAATGGGTGGTGGAGTTAAATATTTACTGCAAAACATGGCCTAGTTACAGTCCCTTGATAGGGATTTTTTTTTCTTTTAACTGTGCTGCATTTCTGAAATACTTTCTCAAATAAAACCTTTACTAACAGTAATATTTCTTCTAAAAGAACAAGCAGTAATTTTAGGATTTGATTTTAATATTCAAATCAAAAATTTCTGGAGGAAACACTACTTCCCTATCTTTCAGTTTCTGAGTACAATTTTATTTTGGACAACTGTGAGAAGTTGCGATGTTAAAGAAATTTTATTCTGATTTATCCTGATATAAAGCCACAACAGTATAAAATCTTCAAGAAAGACAATGTAAATAAACATAGGATAAGAAAATTGCCGAATATATTAATTTGTATTACTTTTCAAACCTATATCGCTGCTTTTTCAAAATCTGTCTCAAACTGGCATGTTCAGGCAATATATCAAACACCAACTACCCTTTATAACAAACATACCTGGGAGATGGGAGTCACTTTCATAAATTTAAACTAACATGAGCTTAAACAAAACACTGAGAAGTGAAATTAATATCAGAAAAGCTCCAGCCAAGACTAAACAGAAATAAATCTTTTGGAAATGGTGCAGAGAATAGAAAAGAAGTGAAGATCCTTGGACAGCCAGCTGGCTTTACCAAGAACCAGTATCATCAGCAGTTCTCTCAAAAAGCCTAAATCTAATGTGTACAGAAAGTCATAAAACCATGGAATGGCTTGGGTTGGAAGGGACCTTAAAAGACTATCTAGTTCCAACCCCCCTGCCATGCCCTGTATGCATTTTATTTTTTTTCCACTTTTAGTTTTCTCCTTAAAGAACAACCCTGATCAGGAACAGAGTGGAGCAGGACAAGACATTGGTGTTGTTGGGCTTGTTTCACAAAAAGATAAAATACTTTGGGTTAGAAGGGATTTTGAAGGTTACCTAGTCCATCCCTTGCAATGTGCAGAGACACCTTAACTAGACCAGGTTGCTCACAGCCCCATCCAACCTGACCTTGAATATTTCCAGTGATGCAGTAAGCACTGTTATTGTATATAATGCAACAGTTCTATTATCATTAGAGTGCAAGGGTTCTATATTACTAGAGTTTTGTACCCCCTCAATGTTTCTTGTAGGCAGCTCCTCTAGGCACTGACTCTTCCTTGTTCTCACAGCAGCCAACTGACTCCAGTTCCTCTCAACCAACCAATCCACTCTTTTATAACACTCTTCTTATTGGCTACAGGTGTGGCCTGTTAAAGTCAGTCCTGCTCCTAATCCTTAATAAATGGCTCAGCTGCAACTCTTTAGGGGGTAAGATTACTTCCTATACTACCTTTATTTACTTATGTTCTATCCCCCTACAAAGCATGACTTCTGTGGGCAGACAGTTCCAGTGTCTCACAGAATCATAGAACAGTGAGTGCTGAGAGGCTGATGTGTGTGGTCAGCCTAAATATAAATGATATACACGTATATTATACATGTATTATATACATGTGCTTGTGTCCATGTACCTCCTAGAAATAAATCAGTCTCATTCCTGCTTCAAACTGGGGCCATGGAGCTGCAGCAGCCTCACTCCTGCTTTTGAGAACCCCTGACCCTACTTTTCTCTATAGCAACTCTTGGAGATGCTCTACAACATCTGCTTTTTCCTCATAAGTGTTTTAAATCATTTTGGAGTAGGAATTTTGATGTCTTTCTGCAGCTCAAATTCTCAAGAGAGCTGAAAGATAATTAATAGATGGAAAAGAGTCTGAAAGAGCCAGCATTAGCATAGAATGGCATTTAGGGGCCCAGATTTCTCAGGAGGAGCACTGCAAACATGAATAACAATTGAAGTCACTTCCCTACATAACAAGTAATTCAAAATAGAAAAGGAATAATTTTTATTAACAAGGTAAGAGTTTTCAGGCCGTGACTCCAGTGATTTGCTGAATAGAAGACTTCAAATCTTTGTGCTAAAAGCTTTCAGCCCAGGCATGAGCCACTAGCCAGACAAAAAGCAAGCTGCAGAGCACCTCATCACAGATATTAGAAAAAAGAGAATATGTTTATTGTACACACAGGTTCTTTGAAAAGTGCAGACCAAGATTCATTGTCCCATTAAGCAGGACTGCCCACATGCCCCACTTCACCTTTCAGGATGAATAGAAATTCTAGTTTGCCTAAAAAAACCTGGTTTTCAGTAATTTCTTTCCACAGACACTTTTTCCTCTATCAAGAACTAGAACATGCTAACTTCTGTAAGCAAAAAAAAGTTCTCATATACTTCAGTGAAAAGGTTATAAATAAGCATAGGGAGAGCATATGTTTAAGTGAAAATATCAGGGATTTTTTTTTTTGTCTAAAAAAACAGGTTATCTAGATTCTAGATTTCTCTAGAAAACATTTTTCATAAAATTTAGTTCTAGTTATAAAATTTCATTCAAAATAATTTCAAAACTAGATGGTTAAAAGCATTAAAGCACTAAAAATATTAATTTTAGTTCTGTCAGAGAGAAAAAAATTGCCAAGAAAGTTAAAGTCACTTTCATATCTCAGAGATATTCATCCACAATGTCAAGCTAGTCACAGAGCACACAGGTCACATTCTTTTTTACAACGTCCATAAATCTGCATGAACAAAAAATTAAGTCTACCTCAACTTTACCCTGTCTTCAAACACAAAAAATATCAACAGGTTTCTTCTGTCCCTTGATGAATTTCATATTGTGGTGTAAAATTTTATCTACCATGCTTGAAAAGCAGAACAATTTATAACACAACAACCAGTGGCTGGACTAAATCACGTTTCTAATGGAAGTTTCAGCTATATGCCAGAAAACTTCCAGGAAAATTACATTAAAACCAGGCAGTCACCAGCACATACCTACAGACAGACATTGCCAAAGCCATTCACCAGATAGAATATATTTACATGAATATAGCCTATTTCCTTGTGTTGCTTTCTGCAGCATCCCAGGCTGTGTCCTAACAAATTTAATCAAACTGGAGCCCAGTGGAACTGCAGTTCTTGATAGATTTTTGTGTCAATCATGGCCTGAATTTCTCCTCCACAGGGAATTTCCTTGCTCTCTACTGATCAATAAAAGACCAGTTGCATTTAGACACTTATGCTGTGAGTATAGCATATGCTGTATTTTAATTCCTGTGAGTTCATCTTCACTTCCCTGCACTTCTCAGGGTTTGTAGCTTCACTCTTTATGGTCATGGAATCATGGAATGGTTTGGGCTGGAAGGGACCTTACAGATCATCTGGTTCCAACACCTGTCTGCTTTTCCTTAATTTATATTCCTTCATATAAAAAGGCATGAATGATAAACTTCCACATTTCCCAGGTTTTCTTTGTCCCCCATCTGGGAGATCTTTTACACAACTCTGACAGTACCAGAATAAACACCCACAGCAAAGCATTCAATGGCCCAGCAACTGGATAATCTCACTTGGGTGGTTTTGAAGTGTAAGTGCTCCTATCATGGAATCATTATGGGATACAGAGATACACAGGGATGAGCTTTAGGCATCATATCTTTTGTGTTGGGAAGGATGAAAGTTTGACAAGAAAGTCTCACAGATACGTATGCTTGGCAGAAAGATTTTTCAGCGTAGAGTCTGATGAAGGAACAGAGATGGAAGCAAGCTTTGATATAGAAGAAAAGAATTGCTGAGCCAGTCTTACTGGATAACCAAGGAAGCAAAGGGTGTGTTAGTTAGAAAGGGGTTTTTATGACTTAGAGCAAAGGATAAACCCTGATAAACAAGAAGATGTTTTTACCAAGAAGATAGCACAGGCAAACAAGTCAGCAAATGTTGCAAGTAGAAAAAAGGTCTCAGAATTTTCCATGGCAAGAAACTGAAAAACATCTAGCTTAAACTGTAATGTACTAACTTCTGGTGATTGGAGAATAGTAACATGAATATGGTAATTATAGTAGTTATGATAGGCTATAGATAAAAGTTAAGGTCTAGATTGGTTCTACAGTATGAAGATGCTCAGCAAAGAAAAGTATATAATGCAATGTTACCAAAAGAAAAGTATAGAATGCATTGTAACCTAAACTCAGGGTCTCCAGGCCTGCCTGCAGCTGGAGCTGACAGCTGTAGGCACAGGCTCTGTCACCCACGACCCTGGACTGCTGTGACATTTTGGATGTAATAAACTGCATTTTGGAGAGCTGCCTGGAGTCTTACATCCCTCATTTAGGTTCTTACACTTTTGGTTTTTGCTCTTTGTGCTTTAGAACAGGTTTCATAAATCAAACCAGTTTATCACCAAAGTTTTCTACAGCCAACAGAAATGACCGTTCCACACTACAGAAGGAACAAGAATCTTAACACTATGGACACTCCTATCCATTGCAAAGCATTTTGCACTGATACAGAGCATTTGTTCCACACCTATCAATGGAAAGCAGGAGTCCCTGGAGTGAATCGCTGCCTTTAGTAGGACACAACACTACCCAGCAACGCAGGGCAGGAAATGAGGAGCACACCAAGAGCCAGCTGTAAGTGCCGCAGACATTTTTAGGTTGACGATGTAATTATCCCAGCTGGAACCCTGCCAGGAAATCAGCCGGGAAAACACAGCCTCAGTTCATTAATCCAGCTCTTTATGCCACCCAGCTAAACATATCATTTCACATCACACCAGGGCTGCTCTCATTTACACGGCTCGTGGGTGCTAATAATGGTGTGTGGTGTTGCCTGCTCTCCTCATTATGGGATCGTGTTGAACAGGCCCCAAAAAAAGCTGATCCACTTTTCTGACAGGCTTTTTTTCCCCAGCCTGGAGTGTTGACAAGAGATGAATGTCTGTGTAATTCTGTTTAAGATCTTTTCCCTCCTCTCTACTTCTTCATTGTTGTTTGGGTTGGTTTTTTCTAAATATAAGTTAAGAAAAGTAAAAGTCTTTTTGTCATGTAAAAAGACAGAAATTCAGTCTAGATAAAGAGTGTGCAAGTTTAGGTTGATGCCTCTAACTCAGGAGAAGGCTCCTGAGGAGAAGCTGAGTCAGCATCACAAACTCAAAAGGGAAAATGTTAAAAATTCAGAGAGCACATGGGCACTCATATCACAACTGAAGATGCTGAGCTACAACTTGACACAACACAAAATAAGTCATGTAAGCAACAGGAAACTGAAGTAGTTGACAAATAAAAATTAATGCCAGAACAGCCAGGCATCAGCACTAAAAATAAAACACCCAACCAAAACCATCACAGCAACAAACACCCAGCAGAAAAAATAACCAACAAAACCCATAAAAGACCCACTAGAATACTGGAATATCATTGTACATAGAGCATACAGCAAATACTTAACTTATTCTGATGTACTGACAATTGAATGTTTAAGAAAACCCAAACCACACAGGAACATGAAAACAGAGTGGAGAGGAGGAAAAAATACCCTCAGGAGAGAACAGACTGGAATATTCACTAAGCAGTGCTTATACACACAAAATTTAACCCTGCATTCTCTTATGATCACTTCAGTCCAATTTTTGTAAGATATAAAAAAAACATAGTATGAGTTCTAGGGGAGTAACTCACTGAATATCAGTATTTTACACCCAAATCCTTTAGACACCCTTGGAAATCTCACTTGGAGATCTCTCAGTCTTGTTCTAAAATCCAGGGCTGATGATACTGGCAGATAATATCTTTAGATTGTAGGAGTTACAATGGAATAAACCTGAAAGGCACTTAATTCTGCTGCAATAAAAATAATTACAAAGTCAATAAAACTGAAACATTTTGTTATGGGCATATATTGAAAACATACTTTTCTCCTACCACACGGTAAATTTGGAAGCACCTCATACCCATTTTATCTTTTGAAAGAAAATTATCAGACCTTGTGAGTATTCATCTATATTTTTAGGCTTTGATGCTACTTTTTTATATATTTGAAATCACAAGTATTTCTATGTTGCTCTTTTATCTGGTTGATAATTGTTAGATTGTTCAGAAACATATGTACCATAATCCTAGTGCTACATTTGCACCCACAGGCTTTAAACCACTGCTCAGATTCAGCCAAGTGAAAAAAATCACATCATTTTGTCACACAGCAGAATAAAAACCAGGCTGAAATGGAACAGTAAGCTTTGGCACTGGGCAAAGCTCTACTCCCATCAAGTATTTTTTCCTGTTGGAACCCTGGCTGCTGAGAATTTGAGACTTTCTGTGCTGACAGACACTGACCCCCAGGAGAACACTGCATTGACCTGAGGCTGTGGAGAAGCTTCCAAAATGGAATGACAGAACTGGGATTGTGGGTGTGGAGTTTGAATA
>JAWWMN010000208.1:68426408-68439487 GCA_035047745.1 Catamblyrhynchus diadema
CAAGAGAACACTGCATTGACCTGAGGCTGTGGAGAAGCTTCCAAAATGGAATGATAGAACTGGGATTGTGGGTGTGGAGTTTTAATAGAAATGTGTAATATCACATGGTGGAAAACTTAGAGTCTTAGAGTTTAAAGTTTTAGAATATAGTAATATATATAAAGCAAGATGGAGGTCGTAGGGCACAGGCTGGTCCTTCTTCTTTACCTTCTACTCCCATGGGTTGGGTGGTTTTGTGTAATTGGATAAAACATTCTGCATTGCAGGGCCCGGGTGGTTGGTTATTGGGTTAAAAGTAAAAATAATTTAGGTGTCATTTCTTAATTGGCCAGTTTATCCTTGAAAGGTCTTGTAGAGAGAGAGATGGGGCTGCATTTTTACCTTGTTAGTGAAGTGCTGTAGAACTCACACTCTGTGAGACTGTAACACAGATAAGAATTAATAAAGATCTGAGTCCAAACAATAAATACCATCTCACAATTTAATCCCAACCTTGGCAGAAAAGAAAAAAAAGAATCCACATTTTCCCACATACCTTGTTTTCGAACATCATCTACAGCAGCAACCAACTCCTCCTTGAGATCCTGGCTCTCTTTAGCAATCTGGTCTCCTTTTTCCAAGAAGTTCTGAGTGGCCTGCTCCACTGAGGCAGCCAGAACATGAGCCTTCTTCGAGCGCCCCTTCTTCTTGCCAGACGGTCCTTTATTGCTCGTGTTCACCAGCGTCGTTACCTTTGGGCAGGAAAAACAAGTTTTTGTCAGTTTCAACAATTCTCTATTTATAGGAACACCTAATTCAATCCTCACACTATTTTCTGTGCCCTGAAGGGATGTAGTGGCCCCATCTTTTGAATAGATAAAATTGGAAGTAAAAAATCCAGTGGCACATCCCCCAAAAGAGGGTTTTTCGCTTAACCTCTCCTCAGTCTGGGCTAAGCAAATCAAAGCCAAGCAGCAAAAAGAAAAAGATAAGAACCAGGCATGGCAGGGCTGTGGTGCCAAAGCATCGTTTTTGTTACTTGTTTTCATTTTTAAAAAATAAAGACACTGATAAAATGGAATCTGAACACACAAGGGTCATAAACCACTCAAAAAGCAATTGTCCCTTGAGATAATGTACTGGCAGTGACATGCAAGTGGTGACAAAAACATTGTGGCTATTTTCCAGACATGAAAGGTACAAAGAGCTCCCCCTGCAAAGATTATACAGGTTAAAACTCTTTGCCTTAGTGCTGCTTCACTATATTCCCAATATTTTGTAATAAAACCACAGCAGGCAGCAAAATGATCCTACCAGTATTTAAACAGAAGGAAACTGTTTCCATGTTTGCAGAATCTCCTGAAGGAATTCTTTATTGAGCTGTCGAAAAACTGATTAGAAAGCTTAAAATCCCAGCCCAGTGTGTACATCCCCCAGCTGAGTGCTGGGCAAAGAGGGATCCTGCATGACTCCAGCAGTACCAGGCTGCTGCTCTGTAAAACTGGAATGTTGAATTGGGTATCATCAGGTGTTAAATGCACCAAAAAGTGAGCAGGGATGCAGTTCTCCCTAACCAGGATACAAACCAGGGCACCTGTAGTGTTGTATCAGTGTTCTAAGCCACAAATTTGCTGTAAGAAAATAAATGCCTTTGTAATAAAGACATTTCACTAAAAACCAAAAGATTCTAAAGCAAGTATGAAAATTCACTGTCGTCTCATCCCTGTTACCAGAAGAGTGACAAGGTGAGTGGTACAGTTTTGACCAAAAAGCCTTTTACCATGCTCTTTATGCTACTTTTTTCTTTCTTTCAGCCAGTTTTTTTTTCTAAATCACATCTTAAAACTACAGACTGTGGAAGAATAAATATATGTACCTATAGCTATAATCAGGGCTTGAAAATACCATAATACATGGATGTATTGGCAGAAAAAAAAAGTAATAATCCAAGGTCTTCTTTCAGGAAGGAGCGTGCTTGGCTACTGAAATTTATTATTCATCATTTGGGTTTTTTTTTTTCCACTGTTTATATCTAGAAATAATGTTTTCTTTATTAGCTTTCCCTTGCAAATATTCCTCATAAAATTTCCTGAAGATCCTTTCGTGGTTGATCATTGTCATTGGCATCTAGTTATGGACACCTACAGAAAATAATTCTAACCCACCAGCAAACAAAAAAAAAGTTTATCAGAACTTCCCAATATGGAAATAATTATAAATTGAGACAAAATATTTATTACTATTTTCCTTAGGGCCTTTTTGAAATAAAAGAACTGCTTTTTGCTATGCTGCTTAATATGTAGAAATAGATAAAAATCACTTAAATTGTCTACAAGTGCTCAAAATCTTCTCAATTAAGAACATCTGTGTAGAGCAGATGAACACGTGCAGGTCCTAGAGATGAAGAGGATCCAGCACTGGCAGAAAACCTTTGCCAATGCTCTGAGCTGCTGAGTCCACAACTAACACAGTCCACAGGAAAATCCAAATTATCACAGAAGATGGAGACTTTTTCTACCACTTATCATAAGTCATATATAGGAAACAGCATCCCCAAAGTCAATCCTCTTTTTCAAAAGGAAATACTGGTGTACTCTGTTTGAGCCCACTTCATAAATGTTTTGCTGCTCTTTTTTTTTCTTCCTTATTTTGTTTCTACCATTAAAAAATAAGTTTCCATCATGTCAAAAGGTGGGACTCAAATATAATCATGAAAGAGTGCCAACAAGAGAGCACAAGATCACAAACGGTGCTAGAGGCTTTGATTGGCTCTGTGATTTGTAATCTTGAAGCAAAGGCTTTAAAATTTTAAACAAAATCTACTGTCATGAAATTAGAAAAAAAAAAAGAAGCAACATTTCACTACCCTCTGATCAACAGCATCCAGATGAAGCAAGGAAAGAAACTGGAGAGAAATTTCCATGTGGGGCTAGGAAATTCCCTTGGAAAAGGAATTCTGGATTCCAGCCTCTGCCCCAACAGGTTGGGTTTTGGGAAATACAGAGCTCCCATAGGAAGAAAACCACTCAAAAACTGGAATATTGCCATTTTACCCACCTGTGTTAGCTTCTTTAAATTACATTAAATTATGAGTTAAGGTGCTAAAAAAGCAGCCTCTTCCAAAATTAGAATTCCTGTTACATAAAGTCAGCTGTACTGGGACAGGGCAAAGGGCAAGGAAGGCTTCTGATACAAGTGACAGAAAAATCCATAGTATCCAAGCTTCCTTCCTATTTTTAAAAATCCAATAACCTATGAATTTATATAAATTGCATTTTAAAAATGAAGCAAAAATAATAATAACATTTTATCTTAATAAAACAGCTCCGTTTTTCAGCAGGGCATTCAAGCTAACTGGTTTATTTTAAATATCTTGCCCCACCTAAAGTGGTACAAAGGAAAGAATGTCTCTATCAGCTTCTGTTACTAATTAATGCAGAAGTCACCCAAAATTCTGTACAATTATCAAATGTATCACTTGATAATTACCATAAGCTCATTTGGCAGCCTTGTAATGATCCTGGCTTTGTGATCACACTAGGGAACCTTGCTCTCTTATTTTATTAAAGAAGCGTCACACAGTCCTAGCACAGATCTCTGCTGGAATAACAGAACTTCACTAATTAATAGTTCAGCCCCATCCTGAATTAAGGCCTCCTTACCCAGCTCCAGCAGCACAAAAGAAAGGTGAGGATGTCTTTGCTAAAAGCAGAAAATTCTATTAACATGGATTTCCCTATGGCAGAGGTCGGGTGTGGGCAGGGAATGGCAGAAGTGAAAGGGGACAGAGCTGGATCACACACTCATCAAATCAATGCCCTGTCAGCAGCTCCAGCTCACACAAGGACATTCCTGGCTCTCTGACTTTCACTGTCTTCCCTACAGATTTCTGAAAGGGGTGGGCCACAAGTTTCAGAGTTGTAATTCTCCCCCTTTGCCTTCTCTTTGCTCAGTATCTGCTCAAATTTCATGAGTTACCCAAGACTTTCCATAACCACGTTAAAGACAAGCACATATTGACAACTCTTGAGGCAAATATTGATAGACTTTTTTTCCTTTTATTTTCTTTTTGATTATCTTGCTAATCCTTATGCTTTCTCTCTAGTCCCTCACACAGGACAGATGCCTTGGTATTCTGCTTTCAGCACAGATTGGGTGATGAAAATATTGAGAGCAGCCCTTTGGAGAAACGCTTGAGGACACTGGTGGCATAAGGCACAGGGACTGGACCAGGTGAACTTCAAAACTTCAAAGGTCTCTTCCAGCATAAATAATTTGATGATTCTGTGATTCTACACATTTAAATATCAATGACAGAGGCTGTTGGGAGTTTTTCTGAGAGTGGACAGCATTTATACATTTCCTTGTTTTTAATAAACCAAAGCAGGCAAATCAAATACAGCTCTACAAACATTATGAAGACAATTCAGACAAATACTTGGCTCTGGTTGTGACAGTTGCAATCAGTGTAAAAGAGTTTCTCTGAAGGATGACTAATTATTTACAAAAAAAAAAAAAATATTCACTGTTGTCCCCTATGCCCCTTGTATTTTCAAGCAAGTATTATTTGTTGTTCCTAGTGGCATTTTTTGGATGTGAACAGCTACTAAGAGTAACTCCTCTCTTCTCATGCACTCATAGGTCACCAAGGTGCTGGAAACACTCAATGACCTGAGCAAAGGCAGCCCTGACATTTCACATTTCAGTGGGATGCCCTTTGTTTTTTTTCTGGATATCAGCTGCCCTTCCACTCCACTGCACCCTCTCATTGCCTCACTGGCTGTACAACAGTCACCCCCTGAGCACTCAAAATCCTGCTGCTTCCAAAAGAAGTTTGTTGCATCAAAGGAAAAAAAATAAATCATTACAACTGTCTGGAAACACAAAACATCTTTTTCCAAAATGTCTCATGGCTGGGCTTGGTTGTTTTGGATTTTTGTTTTGTTTTTTTTAACTTTGGCAGAAGAGACCTTTCAAAACACCTGGAGAGAGAAGCAGATTGTGTTGGCGGTTGCATGGGAAGATTTAATTTGATTCCCTGCTCCAAACGAGGTAGAGAACAGACCTGAGCACTGTGCTTGTGACCTTCCCTTGGACCATCCGGCAGCACAGCAAACAGGGATGGGATTTTGCCATACAAATTCCTGGCTCTGCACACCAAAGACTTAAGTTATGATGTGGCTCTCAGCAGCAGCTCATTAGCTGATCCCACTCAAACTGCAAGGTGTTATTGAGCAAAATACAGGAGAAAATGCTTTCAACAACTACTTTTCATTCACATACAAAACAGAAAAGCAGCTAAATTGGATTTTTTCCACATTTCTGAAGAGGAGATAATAACTTGCTGGGGTTTTTTCCCATATTTGTGCTTATTTTCTAGTGCCACACAAAAAGAAGGCTTTTTTTTCCCCTATTACACCAATATGTGTGAACACAGATGTTCTGCTGAGCACGATTCAGTCTGTAACATAACTCGATTTTTTGATAATAACTGTTCTTCAATTTTCCCTATCAACTTGGCTAATTTGCCACTGTCCTTACCCCATAAATCATAACAGCTTACATAATTAACTCTTGTCATTATCTCCGCACGATTAGCACCAGCTGTCTACCTAATTCATAAAACTGAAATTCTCTTTCTATTCTATGTGGATATTTGGATTCTCATTGATGAGCAGAACTTTGCCCATCCACGCTGAATTCCAGGAGTTTAACCCAGATTTTTGTACTCCTTCCAGCTCCCCTCAGTGTTTGCAAACACCTGGGGGTGAGAGGCATTCAGCAATAAGCAGGCTCCTCTCCCTAATGCAGAAATTATTGGCTGGGGTGCTACAAAATGCCAGTGCCACACCTCCCTTTTGGCTGGGAAGCACCCAGATAACTGAGGCAACACTGATTAGAGCCAGGACTTTTTATATTTTAATCCTCAGTGTAGCTTGAGGACAGCAAGCAGCCCTGATTCACATTTCTGCGGCCAAACACTGATTCCTGAAAAAATCTGCATATTTATATTCTGCCCACATGATGCACCTTTAGGATGTAATTTGGAGATAGCAACACCATCGCTGCTAATTTTTATTTTTCTTATCAGTGCTCCCACCACGGGAAGAGGTTTACATCCTGGCCAACGTGATTGAATATTATATAAGGCACTTTTAAAGTTCTTCAGCAAGTATTAATTCTCAGTGGAATTTCTGACTACTTGTTATGCTATCAAAAAGAATAAAAAATAAATAAACCACCCCACACTTACTTTCCTCCTACAAATCTTCACGAAAAACTATCAAAAATGTCTACAACAGACATACAAGCCTGAAATATGTTTTCACAAAACATATTGTTAAGAAAAAGAAGACTACAAAGACACAATTAAATGAAGAATCATGGTTATGTTCCTCCTACAAATTGTGATGAAAAATGAAGGCACAAAAACCTGCAGCATGTTTTCACTGACTCTCCCATAACTGAAACAAGAATCAATTTAAATTAAGCTAATAAAATGTCTCCCATAATACAATTTGTCTCTAATTTGTAATAAATTAGACGCAAAGGTTATTAAATTCTCCTTTTGTGACAAATTTCTCCTGTTAATTGGCACTAAAGGACTGTGATGCTATTTAGAAGCCAAATATGAATTCCAGGAATTACCCGGTAGAAAGGAAAAAGAGATTATGTTAATATTCCACTCATGAAAGACAGATTTCTATTCCTCAGGTTTCCCAAGGATTCCCTTGCTCCTTACATTAACTTGAGGTTCCTCACACCACCCAGTTGTCAGCTGGTAACTCCAGGAGTTCACCATCTCTTGGAACTGGCAGCACAAGCAGCAACATCCATTACTATCCCTCTCTGTGCTGGCAGGATTGCAAAACCTCACTTTTAAGAACTAAATAACCCCATTCCTGAGCACAGGTTTCCAGTATATTGTTAGGATTTTGGCAATTCCAGCTTTTGCCAAGAGAGAAAAGCTGAAGCAGGTGTTTAATTGGAGCAACTACACATTCTTTAGCAAAACCATTGGCTTAATCTGACTCCTAAAAAATATGTTCAATGCCTTAAAATGCAAGAAAATGCTGAAAATCAAATTTTAAGATGTTCCTCTCGATGTGTAATTCACTGTGTGTTTTCTAATTGCACAAAAGGGCTTGATCCCAATCAAGTCCAACAGCCAAAGACAGCACAGAATCCACAGATTACCATAATTTCATTTTTTTATGTTACACCAAAGCACATTAGGCTGTACCATTTCAAAAATTCATATCTATGCCTTGTGTTAAACATGCATTTTCTCTCATCTCTTTCTTCATTATACATAAGAGTAATTCATGATCCCACTAAGATGAAAAGAGGAACAAGAATTCCTCCCCACACAATGGCCTAATTTTGGCAGGATGACCAGCTGAGGGGCCAGGCCATGAACGGGGGGGCACAGCACTGTCTTGGGGGTAAGAAATGGCTTGGGGGTAGGAACTGTGGGTTTGAAGTTGCTCAGGCTCAGCAGAGAAGTGAACCAGGTCTTCTTCCTTCAGGGGTGACCACCTTAACACCTGGGATATTTTATAAGAAGGTGGGCTGCAACACCAGTGCACTTGGGCTTGAAGAATGAAGTCCATAAAGAAGAATGAGCCATTTTTTAACCCTGAAGGAAGATTTCAAGCTAAGTCCAAGCAAACTTGTGCTCTATTAATCACCATGTGATGTAAGCTCCCCTCTGCAGGCTCAGAGTCCAGCATGTAAATTCTGGAAAGGGAATGGAATTTCAAAAAGCTCCCTTTCACATCTCTCCCACAACATCTTCTAAATCTCACTCCTAAGCTTCTCTCTTCTCTTCTCCATGTGTTGAAAAGGAGAACTAATCATGTAACTTCTGTTTATGGATTACACTTCTAGAGCTGGGTGCCTAAATGGACTTGGCACCTCCAAACCTTTGAGTCTTCCAAAGCTCTAAATCAAGGATCCTTCTGGGTTTTATATAGCAGAGATTGAATTTTAATTGGAGCAACATTTGGCAAATCCTTCCAGCTTGTGGTCCTGTCACTATCTTCCTTCTGTTTCTCATTGTCCAAGTGAGACAACATCACGTATCCATGTGGGAACTTAAAATGCTGAAACCACCAAAGGCATAGTTATTTGGCTCCAAATTATCATCTCTGTGCAACTCAGCAGTGGTTTAACAGACCACAATGCACAAAACATTCCTTGAAAGATTAAAACATGAAGTTTATCTTAGCCCAGCTAAAAAAAAAATCAGAAAGCTGGAATCTACCTGATAATCAGTAAATACACATTAAATAAAGTGACCTCAAAGCAGCCAAAAATGTCAACTTCCAGTGCTGTGTTAAATGATCTTGGCAACCACTGAGCAGTAATGGAGGATGAAGTAATTTTTTGCATTCAGGAACTTTAGTTAATTTCTCATAGTTAATAAGTTATTACTACTGTAAGCCCCTGCTGACATCTGTTATTTTCCTCGTTAATTAAAACAGTAAATGTCACTGATGCCATCCATAAGTGCGTGTTTTTCTGCAGTTTTACCAACTTTTAATTTTGGGAAAAACTTTGTTGCGCTACTTTTGGATGTAGAAGAAAAGCCTTCATCATCTCTAGTTTGCTGTCAGGATAGGAAGCCCCCCAAAAAAGCTGCCCACAATCTATGTGAAGGATAAATAAAAAGTACAAATCAAAGTATAAAGCAACACCACATAACTCTAAAAACTCCAATTCCTTCCAAAACTGAACACAGCACAAGTAGTAAAGCTTACAAACACATCACATGGAATATGTGATATACGTAATCAATAGCTATGTATTAGTATCACAAAATTAAGTCTCAAAGGGTATCAAAAATAAAAGATTGTATATGTGGGAGAAAATTATTTGTACTATGTATAATGTGGGAGGAAATCAACAAGCAAGTTTTCATTTCCATACTCAGTTATCAGTATTAATCAATCAGAAACAAAGCCACCTTGGCCTAAATATTACTAAGTGCATCCTCAAAATCTCAAAAAAAAAAAAAAAAAAAGACAAGAAAACCACATACATCTGTAGTTGAATTAGAACCAAATGCAAGTGTATTTATCCTCATCTCAAAAGTACCAAATCACTTGAGAGCTGTAAACCAAAAAAAAAGGCCAAAAACCTACTCGGCATCACACTGCCTCCCATTCCACCAGCAGCCTTTATTTCTTCTTGTTCTTTAGCAGAATACAGAATAAATCCAAAGGGTCTGAAACTGATCCAAGGAAAATACTGCATTTAACCACGTGAGGGCACACCACACTAGAGTAATAGACAAACTCCTGTGAACTCCCTGGATTCATTGTACTTGGGTTGCTTTATTGGATCTATAGGAGAGCACGAGCCTTGGCACTGTAAACAGCACACGCCTGACAAAGGGAAATCCTTAGCTGATATTTAATGCACTGTTTTCTTGCCACCTGTTTGTTTAAAAATCTGCCAGCAATCTTACAAGCAGCAGTATTTAAGATGTAGTTATCAAAAGAACTCAACCACAGAGCAGGCAGCAAGTTGTACTGGCTCGAGGGAAAAAATGAAGGAAAAAGTGAGATAGCAATTGCTTTTGTGAGGTTCTACAGCTTTTAATAAGCAATTCTGGGGTTGTGGACTCTCCACCCCTTGAAGTGTCCAGGGCCAGGCTGGAGGGAGCTTGGAGCAACCTGGGATAGTGGAAGGTGTCCCTGCCCCTGCAGGGGGTGGAACTGGATGATTTCAATATCCCTTCCAACTCAAACCATTCTAGAATTACACTAAGGAACTAAAACACCAGCAAGTTTTATTTCCTACCTTACTAGATACCATATCTGCAATAGAAACTTCAATATTATCTTTCTTTAGGTTTTTTCTCCAATGACTCAGACATTGTACGAGGAGAAATAACACAAAAGGATTTAAATAATCCTGAACTGGATACCAAAATAAGATAGCAGACAACTACAAAGGCAGATAGAACAATATTTAAGCTTCTCAAAGGCAGCTGATCTCCCCAGGCTGGAGAGAGGAGTTTCTCCACAAGGAGTTGCTTCCTCAGGGTAATGTTATTGTTTGTGAACTGCCCTAAACAGCACTGAAAACAATCTCATACATCACTAAATACCAAAGGCAAACGATTCCCAGGAGTTTCTGTTTCAGTTAATGTAAAGTACTGTAAGTGAAGGAAGTAAAGTATTTCAGACATATGTGGTGAGTTAGTGCTCTGGTTTCTCTGTAACAACTAATATATCTTTTTTTAATGAAAACCTTGCCCATAAAGAACAGCAGAAAACAGAAGCAAGCAATCTTCCACTCTATATATACATAGATTAAATCAAAACTCCCCTAGAACAGATACTACTTAATTTTCTGGGGGGTCTATTCTGAATATTAAGAATAATAATGAAATTAACTTCTTCTTCCTGCCATTCCATTGCACTCAGGCTTATGTTAGAACAGCACAGAGTATCCTGGTGAGACTGCAAATCCAGAGCACCTACAAAGTCCCACTCAGTAAGGCAGAAGAGAGTATTCCCTGAAGGATGCTTTATTTAGGTTGTTTATTTTGCACATTTCACACACTGTATAAAATCTCCATCGCCAACGTAAAATTCTCAAATTAGCACAGAATCACAGAATACCCTGAGCTGGAAGGGACCCACAAGGATCATCCAGTCCAGCTCCTGCCTCTGCACAGACACCTCAAAATCCCACCCTGTGTCTGGAGCAGCATCCAAACTGTCCTGGAGCTCTGGCAGCCTCAGGGCTGCGCCCATTCCCTGGGGAGCCTGGGCAGTGCCCAGCACCCTCTGGGGGAAGAACCTTTCCCTGAACCCAACCTAAACCTCTCCTAGGACAGCTCCAGCCACTCCCTTGGGCCCTGTCACTGTCACAGGGAGCAGAGATTGGAGCTGCCCCTCAGGAGGAGCTGCAGACCCTGACTCTTCTCCAGCTGAACAAGCACAGTGACCTCAGCCACTCCTCGTATGGCCCCTCTAGAGCCTTCACCATCTTCATAGCTGTTACACTCATCATCATAACTCCATTTAGGCTGGAAGGGACCTCTGGATATCTAGCCCATCTCCTCAACTAAGCAGGGCCACCTTCAAAGTAGGATAAGGATTTGTTCCAGTACTGCAGTGTCTGGTTTATTCATCAGTGTCACCATCATATTTTCTGGAAAAATCCTCTTGCCAGGATTTTTCTCCTGGAAAGCTGAGAAGCCTCAGAGAAAAAGGAAAACAGTATTATCTCATTTGATTCTCCTGTATTTTGCTGCTTTGGAATGTGGTTTGGAGATTGTTTATCCAACAGGTGATTGTTTCATTGGTTTCATGTGAATTGTTTTGACTTAATGACCAATCATGGTCAAGCTGTGTTGGGACTCTGGAAAGAGTCACAAGTTTTTCTTTAGTATTTTTCTAGCCTTCTGTAGGTATCCTCTCTGTACTCTTTAGTATAGTTTAGTACAGTATTCTTTAATATAATATAGTATCTTAAAATAATAAATCAGCCTTCTAAGAACACGGAGTCAGATTCATCATTCCTTCATCTGGGAAACCAGTGAATACAAGACATGAGCCCCAAAAAGGACTCAGTACTGCAGATGTGGTCTTAGAACAACTGCTTAGAGGGGAACTCTTGCTTCCCTTCACTCTCTGTTATTCTTATGCTAAACGCACCAAAACAGCTCCATGTCTATGTGGCTCTCCAGTCCCATGTTCTGAATTTTCCAGCAGAGACTGACATTCTCCCTGCAGGGCAGTGCTCAGTCAGCCTCTACCCAGCCCACATCACAGCACCAGGTGACTCCATCCCCCTGCAGGACTCTGCACTGGCTTTTGCTGAGCTTCCCTTGGTAATGCCCGCCCATTTCCCCACCGGCTGAGATACTCCTCATGCCAGCCCTACGTCTTGAGCGTATCGACCTTCCTACCAAATTGGTGCTGTCTGGAAATTTCTTGAGGGTGCATTTCACCCCTGCCCAGACCAATGACAAGACATCAAACAAGGTCAGCTCGACTCCAAGCCCGGCAGAATTCCCTTGCAATTGGTGGCCATCAATTTTCCACCCCTACTATTGAAGTCCAGAAGTCCAGCCAATTTCTGACCGCCTCTGTAGTCCCCATAGCCCCTGAACATTGTAGAGAGACTGAGAAGGCAAAGCCTGTATTTGATCTACAGTTAGAAAGCAAAGCCTATATTTCATCTATGTTTCTCTCTACTGTGTGTCTTTTCACAGCAATACAGGAAAAAAAAAAACTATCCTAAAAAAACCACCATCAGAAAAAGAACAGAATTGTGTTATTACAAACAACTTGTGTGAGAGATTTAATGGAGTCTGTGGAAAGGTTCCTTAGGATCTTTTTGGTTTGTTTTTCTTTTTTTTTTTTTTAATAACAACAGACTGAGTTTTCAAGTCATTACTATACAGCTAAAATGAGACTCAAAGCTATCTTTTGATGGTCATGCACAGAGGGTGTATCTGCCATGGGAGATCAACCACCTCATCCACTTAGGCTGGGGGGTTCCACATCACTTTCCAGTACAGCATATTTAATGAATTCCAAGGGTATGGTGCTAACTGGCTGTCGTGGTTTGAAGAAGTAGGTTTTCTGGGAATGGAGAGTCAGACCAATGAGTGCTCAGATTTTGCATATTGGCACCTGCTTTAGCCATTGGGCACTAGATACGCCTCTGAGAACACAGGGGTTAAAAGCAGAGCTCGCCCTTGGGAGCTTCCTCTTGGGTTCCGGACAGAGGAAGGTTCAGACCTGCCCGGCCCAGCTGCTGGCTGGGCAGGGAGGGGAAGCCATGCGGCCTTGAGGTGAGCCGGGTTTTGGACAGAGAGGGGGTTGAAGGCCCCCCAAGATAGAAAGGTAGAAGAGCACAGAGAGACATCGGGCAACGCCCCCCCCGGAGAGAGAGAGAGCGAGAGAAAGTCCAGCCCCTGCCGGCAGCGCAGCCGAGAAGGAGGAGAAAGGGGGGAGTGGGTGAGAAAGCGCCCAGCAGGGCAGCCGTGGGAGTTCCGGGCAGGCAGAGCCTGAGATTTTAACCCTTTTCTTGAATAATGGAAACCTTGCAAATGCTGATCCTCCTGGAGCTGA
>JAWWMN010000208.1:68439587-68457814 GCA_035047745.1 Catamblyrhynchus diadema
ACGGTGTTTCCAGGGGAAGCCTATGGCACAAGGAAGACTCCTCTCCTCTTGATGAACTGGGGATTGATTGTCTGAAGAGTAGTGATAGACTGAGAGTTGGGAATTTGAAGGAGAGATGTATTGTATTGAGAGAATTTGGTGGAGGGAGGAAGAAATGTTTTTTGCAAACTTTTCATTTTCCCTGTGTGTGTGTGTGTTTGTTTTTATATGTAGTTGTACTGTAGTTAATAAAGTTTTCTTTCCTTTATTCCTAAGTAAAAGCCGGCTTTGCTTATTCCTGGTCACATCTCACAGCAGACACCAGGAGAAGTGTGTTTTCATGACGGGCATGGCATTGTGCCAGAGTCAAACCATGACACTGGCACAAAAACACAGAATCACAGAATCATGGAATGGTTTGGGGTGGAAGGGACTTTAAAGACCATCTGGTTCCAAGTCCCCTGTCATGGGCAGGGACACCTCCCACTATCCCAGGTGGCTCCAAGCCCTGTCCAACCTGGCCTGGGACACTTCCAGGGATCCAGGGGCAGATACAGCTTCTCTGGGTAACCCGTGCCAGGATCTCACAGGCAAATATTTCTTCCCAATATCTAACCTAAATTTCACCTTTTTCAGTCTAACCCATTACTTCTTGTCCTACCACTACAGTTCCTGATGAAGAATCCCATTCTGGCTTCCCTGTAGCTCCTGGGATACTGGAAGGTGCTGTGAGGTCTCCACACCATCTTCTCTCCAGCCCCAACTCTCTCACCCTGTCCTCATAGGGGAGGTCTTCTGATCCCCTTCTCAACTTGGTGGCCTCCTCTGGACTTGTTCCAACAGTTTCATGTCTTTCCCATACTGAGGGCACCCAAAATGTACCCAGCACTGCCAGTGGGGTCCCACAAGAGCAGAGCAAAGGGGGACAATCACCTCCCTCGACCTGCTGGCCACACTCCTTTGCATGTACATTTATTTTGGAATTTCATCACTGGGGACCTGCCAAGGCAGAAGAGATGCTAATTCAAACAGCCTGTTGTTTAAAGACAGAATTCCAGACATGGCAAAAGAGAACATTTCCAGAAACCTCCTTTGGTCAAACTTGAAGTAAGCACTGGCTTTCTCCCAGGCTTCTCCAGGAACTGATCCATCTCTGTCCTCCTCCTGCTGTTCCAGATATTTTGTCAGAAGAACAGAGGGCAGCAACATCATCCCACACAGAACTAACAGCCACTTCTGTCCCACACACTCCACAGACAGATCTGTTTAAGGAGACATCAACTTTTCTTTTTTTTCCCCCTTTGTTTGTTTCAACAGAACTATGAGTAATACACGTAATTATGCCACTGCACATGGCACCTAAATCTTCCTGATCACCCCAGCACCAGGCATTTGTCTGCCTACCTGATCCCTGAATTTGGCATTGTGTTTTTCTCCCCCATGGCGAAGTTCAGGCTATTTTTCCCCTCCTGCTGCAAATTAAAGACTCCTTCCTAACCCACTGTCCCTTGCCATTGCCACCATCAGCACTGATTTTCTGAATAGCAGCACAATACCAGGAACTCTGGATTAAACTTAACCCTGTGGGGAGGGAAACAACAAAATCACAACATTTGAAGGGCTATAACCTCAACTGGCAGTGACAGCCAAGCCAAGTCTTAGAAATGTAAAAGAAAAGAATCTGATATATATTCCCAGCACTAAGTGGCAATTGGCAGAACAGAACAGCAGGTGCCAAGAAGAAGTTGGTGTGTCTGAAACACAAAGTGACATTAAATTGGTTTTCAGCTCATTCTGACTAAAGCAAAGAGACACAAAAAAAGCTTTTTACTAAAACCTAAATGCATTAATTAACACTAAATATATGGACTTCAGGCTGTATTTGTAAGAATAAGCTATTTAACAGAGATGTCATCCTTAACAGTATATAATTCCATACTACATTTTAGAAACAATTATCTCAGTAGGCTATTACTGCTAAAAATTAAAAAGGAAAAGATCTTTTCAGTCAGCTTCTTAACAAGCACGTCTAAACTGTTTTCTTTAATTATTAAAAGGAAAGCCTTTAAAAAAATGCCAAAATTCTCCAACACAACTGTTAAGAGTACACAAAGCCCTGTAACACAAATTTCCTTTCCCACAAAATACTGCTCAGGCAAAGAATGGTTGTTCCTCACAAATGCTACTCAGAAATGTTGAAAACCACCCAACATTAAGTCTTTGGGGATGCAGTTTAATTTCTCTGCCTTCAGAGCAATGCATGAAGTCAGTAGAAATCTGTACATCTCTAAGTAGCAAAAAAAAACCCCACAAGGATTGACTCACAAACAGTCCAAAAATTTGCAGATAAATCCAGCTGAATGTACAATATGAGAAGTTTTAGGCAGTTGCCAAAGGGAATGTAACAGCTGGTAAAAATACCATCCATACTATAACCTAGGACACTCCAGAGACTGGGAATAGTAAAATTAAGATTAGTATCTACGAGTGGTTTGTTAAGTACCACAGTTAAAGCAGGAAAAAACAAAAAAAAAGGATTAAAAGTACAAGCATTAAGTCAAACTAAACATAAAAATTCTTCCAGTCTGCCACTTGAAAGCTTGCACATTAGGCTAAGTACTGCTCCTACTGCTGCTTCAAGGAGTGTGTTTATACTTGGGTTGGGTATTGTTTGTGTTCTTTTATCTTAGATATAATGAACCTCTTTTTATTAACCGTGTCAATTGATTAAAGTTTCATTTAAATATGAATGCATCTCCTGCACTGTTTCTAGATAAATTCTCTTTTTTGCTGTTTGCTGTAAATTATATTTTCCTCCTGCCTTTTTTTTTTCCTTTTTGGGTTTTGGGGTTTTTTTGGGTTTTTTTGGTTTTTTTTGTGGTTTTTTGGGTATTTTTTTTTGTTTTGTTTTATTTTTTGTTTTTTAATAAAGAACACAGTTCTGAGTCCTTACAGAAAATACTCCCTTATAATTTCAAAGGGAATTACATTTCTACAGAGTGAAAGATTAAGCCAGGTATGTTCTGGAGTGGTTAACAGAAGGCAGTTTGCTATTAAATCACTCTAGAAGATAATTCTACATCACTGAACAAAACCTTCACTAACATTTATATATCAAATTCTATAATTTGTTGTTTATGGGGATTATCCACCAGAATGACAGAATGATGAGTAATTGAAACCAACACTTCCTTTAATGCAAATGTATGAAGTTTTGGAGGTGCCACCTTAGGATAAGAGAGATATAAAATAAGGTTATTTATTTGATTGTTACAAAACTGTACTGGAAAGATTCCCTGCCAGAGCTGCCACTGCATCTCCTCTCCCACAAGAACAGCTTTTTTTCTGATCTGCAGCCACAACAAGGATCTTTTTTAGGCAGCAGCACTGGCCCATCATGAACAGCAGTCGATGATTTGCAGCTGCTGGTCCTGCTCCACCAGCAGCCACAGCCACACCAGATTTCCACTTGGCTCAGATTAAATTCTCTTATTCACCCAACTGATGAGTTAAACTTGTGCAAAGCCCACCATGGCCAATAATTGTGAATTTAAAACCAAAACCAAGCTGCTCAAATGATTTCATACACATGATGATACAGTGTTAGCAGAACTAAGAGCCCTTAAGCAAAGGTTGCTTGCAACACCTCAGTGTTTAGATGCTGCTTAGGATTTAGCTATCAAAAATGATGATCTTGCACTTTTTACACTCAATATGTAAATATTGGACCTCTTCAAGGCAATTTTCTTTGGGACTCCTGACATTTAAAATAAAACAACTGCAGAAGGAGCAAATGAACTTTCTTACTTTAATGCACGACAGCACATTCAGACTCTATTTCTATTTATTGAAACACCCCATTTAAAAATTCCATCAGGATTGTACTGCAAGCTGCTTTTGCTCTCTTGTTCCAATTATTTACTTTCTCATAATACTTTTTGTATCAAGTTTTCTCATTAAAAAATAAACAGCCAAACCTTTCCTGTACACACACAAGTTTTGATGACAGAGTGCTAACTAAAAGGAGTTTCCTACAAACTGAAAAATGTCAGTCTTACAAATTACATTTATTTGTTATTATTTATTAAGTAAACCATTTAGTATTTCAAAGGCCTATTTTTAAGTTTTGAAAGCCTTTGTTAAGTGAACTGGTTTTGCAATAAATCTTAGGCCAAATAAATGTGATTTCCTGGGCTGACAAACTGTTGGAAAGGTGAGAAAAGGATTTAGAGGAAGGTGTGGGAGTGGGATATAGAACAGCACATGCCTGAAAATGGTTGTTGGGGTGTTTGAGGTTTTTTTGGATTGTTTTTAATACTGCACTGGAAGAAGAAACTAAGAAACACATCCTATGGAAAACCCTTTTAAAAAGTTTGATCGGTTCTACATGATAAAAGGAAGAGAAGAGACTGCTCAATGCATACATTTCAGATAAATAAAATCATCAGCAGGCTGAAATTTAATTATGAGATTCCTCAAATCTGTGCAAACCAAGAATGTGCATTTTTGATACAAACTGCTAAGTAAATTTTATTAAATCTGATTGTTCAGATTGTTTCTCAAACAGGAAAACACCATCTACAAAAAACAAAAATATATTGATTTACGCTGAATTGTTGAAGTTAATCCACAACTTCAAGAGAAATTTGGATGAACAATCTCTGCACTCAGCCCAGCAGAGTCACACAGGTCTGCAACAGAGGGGCAGTGCCAAAAACATCCACAGAATAATCAAAGTTATTAATTTGTGAAGGAATTGCTTTTAGCTGACAAGAAACTCTCTGAAGCTTAACAACTATCTTAACAAACATCTTGAAAATATCAGCAATTAAGAAGGATGAGTGTAAAAAGAACAAGTGGTTTCTTTGGATGTAGTTATATGAAATTAAGGATGGGATTACACACATTGAATAGCAGGAAATGTTTGTTTTCAGGAACACAAACAGATCACTGTGCCACACAAGAATAATTAGAAATATTTACATTTCTTGGGAGTCACTTTCTCTTTTCCAATATTCCTCTGTGTATGGTTGTTATTGTTGATTTTAATAATTTGAAAAATTTGCACCTATGACACTGTGAATACAAATTAATTAAAATAAAATCAAGAGGAAAGGTTCCATTCCTAAGCAACTAAATTAACCCAGGTCAGCACCTAAAGATTTCATGCAGTATTAGACAAGCAGAAACTGCTTCAATTCATATATTCAGATTTCCAGAAGAATCAGAAGCTGGTCAGTACTGGAATAACCATTGATATGTTTATTCTCCCCAAAAGGCTTTCTTGGGAATTCAGATTTCATAGAAAATGTTCTAGATATCTTTTTAAAACAATGTTGACTATTGAGTAGGTGAGACAAAATTTAATTACATGGCAAAAAAAAAAAAAAAAATCATAATGTAACATGAAAACAAGGGGCAAACAACAAACCTTTCCTCTAAATGAGGAAAGGCAGGATCTGCCTTTAAGTGACAGATGTTTTACAAACACAATTCACACACAGGACACCTTCAATATTCCCCATATGTGTCACCACCAAGCAAACTTGAGATCTAAATAACCTGATGTTTTCCCACACAGGCAAGTGCAGGTGGAAGTAATATGTTCATGAGGCTTAAATATTCACTTTTATTCATAAATGAAACAGGAGTCATGGGAAGGACATTAAGTTAGACAACCTCAGACAATTACCATAGAAACCCACTTACATCTGTTAAATATTTTTGGCCAGCAAATGAATTCAAGTCATTAAGTATTTATGCTCTCTTAAATACAATCTGCTAGAAATGGAAAAATTATTTCATTTAGTGCACAAGCAAAGGCTTTCACACCTGCTAACTTCTGAAAACCCCAAATATTTCCTGTTTAGCCACAGAGGCTCTGAAGGCTGTGGTCCCCCTGCTGTTCCAACATCCCTGATAAACTTTTTAGCTCCAGCAGAGGCTGGGAAGGGACTGAAGCACCAAGAGGTGCCATTATTCATTAGGCTCATGATGCTGCTGCCTGAGGAATGAATCCCAGCTCTGCCCTGCTCTGACTTGGGGCACAGCTTGCACTCACAGATAAAGTCCCCATTTAAAACCCTGTTGCCCCAAAGAAAGCAGCTGATTTATCTTTAGCTGATTAATTCCCTGATTTTTAAGAAGGTGTTAGGTTGATTATTAGTCTCAAAACTTGAGCAACCAGCTCAGGGGAAGCCAGAACTTCCTCACCAAGAATATTTAGGCTCTTTCAGACTAAGTGGAAAGGAATGATTTGTTAGGAGAATCAGAAGTCTCAGTGCTGATCTGAAACTATGCACTCTCTAAAAATAATAAAAAGGAAAACCTACACACACACACATTCCAGAGGAGCAGATTCCTTCCTTCTGTTTAACACACAGGAAAGAATCACCCTTTCACAGACGGCAGAAAAAAATCCCAGAAAAATCCAAAACACCACAAAGACTCCCACAATATTTAAAGTTACATTTGTCATTGTTTCTGATTATCAATCTCTGTGTGAAGACAGTGTGGTTGTTTATTCTTGACCCAGGCCTTGATCTCAATCCCACAACTTAATAAAAATCTTACAGCTTTTTTAGACTAGCACAGTCTAACAATCTTTTTATTCTTAACAAAAAATGTCTTGAGAACTGAAATGGAAGAAAGGTCAAAAAAAGCATCACAACCTTTCCTGCTTGCTCTGAAAAAAATCTTAATATTATACCTTGTGTTTGTTCACAGCTTTTTTTTTTTTTTTCTTCTTTTCAGGAAATTGCTCAGACTGTAATCATAACCTTTCTCAAAGCCCAGAATAATATAACTCAATAATAAATGTAATTAAAATGTAACAGCTAAGATCCCTGGACTCGAGATCTTACATACAGAATACCTCTGCTCATCAAAGGTCTCCATCAGTTTCCTTACTCTCTCCCAGGCCGGTGATAGAGATCTTGGAAGTGAAATACCTCAGCCTTCAAATTCAGCTGAAGGATAATAAATAAAAGGACATAGGAATAAAAGGACAGAGGAAAAAGACCCGAGACCTCAAGAACAGTTCTGGCATTTGATGTATGAATGAAGTGAAAAGGAAACAGATGGCACAGTATGCATAAAATCCACTATTATGCTAATGAAATTAATCAAACTAAAGCTGACCACCAAGTAGCACAGAGGACACTTGCTGCTTTTCGGGATAAAATGGGAGACAAACTTCAATGCGAAAATAAAGTTAGCATAGAGAGTTAAAAACAAGGATATACATAAAGCTGTTGTTGTTCCAAAGAGATGCTGTGATGTGATGTGATGGCCACTGCTCACTGATGGTCAGAAAGGCAAAGAATGAAATTTAACAAAACAAAAAGACAAAAAAAATCATTCTGGCATTATATTCATGGAAAGGGTGTAAAAATATTTGGGCTATCTCACACCAAAACAGAACCAGCTCCACCTCTCTGTCCTTCCTGGCACTGGCACGGCAGAACTCTGGTTTTACAGACCCTGAAATGACCCCAAGCTGCACCAGGGGAGGTTGAGATCAGGTATCAGGAAAAGGTTTCTCACAGAAAGGGTTGTCCAGCATTGCAACAGACCCTGCAGGGCAGTGGTGGAGTTGCCATGCCTGGGGAGTGTTCAAAAAACGTGCGGATGTGGCACTTGGGGACACAGCTTAGTGGTGAACCTGGTGGTGCTGTGCTGATGGTTGGACTTTATTATCTTAGAGGTCTTTCCCAGCTTTAATGGTTCTGTGATTCTATGAATACCATCCACTGCATGACTTCCTTGGGAAATCTATTTCAATGTCTCCCCAGTCTTACTGCAAGAGAGCTTCTCCCAATATCAATTTGCAATCTTCTGAGTTGGAAATTAACTCCATTATTTCTCTTCCTACCCCCTCCTGCCACAGAAAACAAATAGTCTCATTGCCTCCTCATGTATTTGAGAACTGCTACTTTCCACTTCACTCACCTTTCCTTAGAATAACTGCTCCATTTTGTCCCATATTTCATAGAAAGTCATGTGTTCAAGGTTTCTAATCTTAGTTATCACTCTTATCTAGACACCCTGTAACTCAAATCTTTGCTCAATGCAGGGTTTAAACTGGACATTATATCAAATCCTGGAGGGACAGACACTGATCTCTGCTCTCTGTGACAGTGACAGGATCCAGGGAAGGGCCGGAGCTGGGTCAGGGAGATTTACGTGGGATATCAGGAAAGGTTCTTCCCCCCGAGGGTGCCCAGGGAATGGGCACAGCCCCAAATCTGCCAGAGCTCCAGGAGAGTTTGGACACCAACCCCAGACACAGGGTGGGATTGTTGGGGTGTCTGTACAGGGCCAGGAGCTGGACTGGATGATCCCTGGGTGTCCCTTCATGCTCAGGATATTCCCTGAATCTTTGACCTTACTTGACCTGCACAGCCCCACCATTGTTGATAAGCATGGCAGGAATATTCTTCAGGATGGATTATCTCTGATGCACAGCTGATTTAGCGCAGGCCTGTTCAGTAAATCACAACACTCTTGCCATGCTCATCTATGAGGCATTCTACATTTCCTTGTCCCCTCTGTGATGGCAGGTCACTGATGTGTATTTATGCAGTTAATTACACTTGGCCAAAGGCAGAGCTTTCTAATTGTCCGCGCTGAATTAGATTCTATATTTTCAGATTATCATTTGCACTTCGCCAAGGTTATGTTGACTCCTCATTCTGTCTCCCAGCAGGCTTCCAGCCTCAGCTCAAGCTTGGTGGCATTTCTCCATTCCATCATCTGGACCTTTGGTTAAAACACTGAAAAAATCAGAATACCATTGAGCTGACACACCTTTATTGACAGTGAAACCAGGGAGTAAATCTCATCCCATAGCAGCTGCACCTAAACCCCAACAGTGTCACTTCAGGCAGTATTGAAAGTTTTAAACAAGTCAAGACACACAGCACCAGGCTCTCCTTATTTAGTCAAGTTTCATCCCTGACACAGGAGGTAACAGCAAAAATCCACGTTTCTTACACACTGTAAGAACATCACAAAAAGTGCTGACAAGCATTAGCTGAGAATCAAATCACTGCCTCAAAAAACAGGCAGTGGAACTAGAACAAAAAACTGAGGGAGGAGAATGACTGGAGAAAGCAAAACTTCCTCCCTGCAGATCCCCTTTGTGAAATTTTCACCAATTTTGTGTTCTACCTCCTTTTTTCCCAAATCTGAGGCTGAGGAAGTCTTGGCTCTTGCCAATCAGTGGTTCAAGGAGAGTAATCCCTGAAAATTTACTAAGCCAAGCAATCTCCCACAGCCACCTGTCAGGACCCAGGACATCCCTCTGGCTGTCCTGAGCAGCCAGGACCCCTGCCAGGGGGCTCAGAGACCCTGGCACAGAGCCCAGAACACCTGTGACTTTGATTATGACCCATGGAGCAAGTTACCAACCTTAGATGAAGATCTGCAAGCGACAACAAATTAAGTAGAATGATCGTGAATTTGTAACAGGGTGAAAAAGTAGATTTTGGGGTTTTTAGAACGGGAATTCAGGGGGGCAAGATGGAGGGATATGGGCATGTCCAGCCTTTCTCCTTCTTCTTCTTGGCCTCCATCTTCTGCTGTGATGTTGGCACTTTTAGATTGGTTTAGAGTAGAAGCTCACTGTCTAACATAGGTGATAGGTATTGGAAAGTAATTGTAAACATTGTATATGTAGTTTTTATAACACTGCCTCGGGGGCAGGCAGAGTGCCTGGAACTGTCTTGCTGACAAGACCTCAGCAGGACAGGAGAAAGAATTTTATAGATAAGAAACAATAAACAACCTTGAGAACAAGAAGTGAGGACCCCTGACTCCTTCTTCAAGCACCGGGCTGGGAAAAGAGACTTTCCAACACCTGCTCCTGGGCACTGCTAAAGACAGCAAACAGGGCAACCCCCAGCTCAGCCTGGCAGCCCTTCCCAGCATCAGATCTCAGCAAAGCATCCATCCTTCACGGGGTTTTGCAGCTTTTTAACAGGACTTTGCCTCTGAAAGACAAAGGAATTAACAGGACTTTTGCCTCTGCTGCCTGGATGCAGCAGCTGATAATTCCTATGTCAATGTGTTATCCTCTTGGAAGGCTGAAAGAAAATTTCAACAGAAATTGCAGAATTTTAAAATTTCAATTTTTGCCATGGAAAGATTATTTCTTGGCTAACCAAGTACTAAAAAACATCCTCAGTCCCACCTGAAAAATCTGTGTAAGAAGTGCCTAGAAACTGGGTTGTTCAAGTCCATGGATATGTTCAGAGATGACCCAGAACCTGCCCAAATCTCCCCATGCTGAAAGCAGAGATGTGTTAGGGCAGCTGAGTGAGCGACAGAAAACATTCCTCATGTGCCATGCCAGAGTGTGGCACAAATCATTTTAACTGTCTTTTTACAGTCTCTGCATAGTTAAGGCCATGATGTGTAATTTTTATTCTAACATCTGAAAAACCACAAGAATTTTAAAGCTTTAGTATCCCCTTTAGCAAAATACAGATTTTTTTTTTAAAAAAAGGTTTTATCTATAATGCTCCTTCACAAAGAAAAGCACTTCTGTTTATTCCATCTTCGAAAAATTTGATTTTACATTCATGTGTAGGAATCTGTATCTAAAAGCATACATGATTTAAAATAAACCTCGGGATACTTGTGGAATCTACAAGGTAAAACTTTTATCAGCCCTAATGCTTTTTTAAAATGTATTTTACAGGCAATTTCCTGTCACACATTAACAGCAAAGTTAACATAAATGTTTAAAATATTTTTACTCACCTATAAAAAGAATTAAGATTGTATCACTTAAGAAAAAATGTCTCTTTAGTAGAGCTACAAAAATCAGTCCAGGACAGTCCCATTGATTTCACAGGCTAAAAAAAATAAGATCCTATTTTTTTTTTCTGGGTTTTTGTTTTTCTTTCTTTTGGGGTTGTTTTTTTTTTTTTCTTTTTCTTTTAATTGCCACTTGTTCATAACAAGCAACAGCTAAAAAGAAACAGAGGACTGAAAGTTCCAGTTCTTACCAAGGAAGAATTTCAAGGAAAACCTGTACCCAGCACAGCACTTAGTATGTCCTTAGCACTAAACAAGTACTGGCAGTAAAATTAGCAGGAGTTTGAATTGTTTTCATAAATCAAGAGAATAAAAATGAACCAGTAAATCCCAGAGTCATGCAGCAGAATTAGAAGATACCACGTTATAAATGCCACAATATTTCTCACAGCACAAACTTGTAAGGATGAGAAAGTAAAAAAATTAATTCCTCTCAGCTCATAAACAAATAAGTGGAGAATATTAGACTTGAGACAGTTTGCAGCTAATACTCTGCTTTCAAGTATTTATGGATTTGCATGAAATTATATCTCCCCTCTTGCTCCAGTTTCACACCTGGCTGTTGATATTACACTACATTTTTGTGAAGAGCCTCATCAACCGTGGTTTTACCATTTCTGGGCCAGTATCACTCAAAAGTGGTTTTTTGCCAGTGTTCTGCAGGCTGTTTGCTGAGCCGACCCCGTGTCCCCATCTCCTGCATGGCAGAGGTGCAGCTCAGGAAGGCACCAGAGGGAGAAGAGGTTGCCCAAGGTGGCAGTGGCTGCTTTGGCTCCTCATTCCATCTTGAACCTTTTCCAAAACATGCCCAAGTGATTTCCACACCTCTCTCCTTTAAAAATCTCAAAATGAACAATAAGCAGGAGCACGTCAAAAGCCCACAGGACCTTTTCCCAACATCTCAGTTTTTTCACATATATTTTTAAAAAATCATAATTTCACTCTCCTATGCCTGACTATTAAAAAAATCATTGCTTTGAGTAATGCAGACGTTAAATCTCCAGTGTTTGTAAAACTCAAGAATCAGAGAATCACAGAATGGTTTAAATTGGAAGGGACCCAGCAGAACAATCAGTTCCAACCCCTGCTGGGCTAGGGACACCTTCCACTAGCTCAAGATGCTCCAAGTCCAGCCCAGCCTTGGGCACTTCCAGGGATCCAGGGGCAGCCACAGCTTCTCTGGGCACACTGTGCCAGGGCCTTGCCAAAAATATCAACATAATGCCTGCAAACCTTCCAATTTTAGTTCTGTTTACAAATATTCCTATTTTGGATGAGCTGATAAAGTAAAAGTTGGGTAAAAAAATGAGCTGATAAAGTAAAAGTAAAGACAAAGTTGGGTAAAAAGAATGTATTTTTATCATGTCCCACTGCAGGGCAACCATGTTAGGAAAAAAAACAAACTATGAAGCAAACACTAATTTTTTACAGACATTTTCTTTCAAAGCATCCTGGTGTATCAGCCCTGCAGTACCACAGCACCTCAAACAAGTGTCACAAAACAGCAATCTCTCTTCTTCTGAGCTCCAAAACTTTCCAATTGCCTGCGGCACTCTCCAAATACTTGAGGTTTTTGTTATTTTTCTTCTTTCATCAAGTCAGACAACTGCTCAGCTGTCTCATCCAGCAATGTTTTATTCCAATCAGCCACTTCAGAAGCAAGGCAAAGGCAGGTCAGGTTCTCATCATTACTAGATTTTGCTGATCATTTACACACATCTGGTAAGAGACTCAGGGACAGTGTTGTTGTCATAAAAATTTACCTTGGGAGGAGAAGTCTGCAAGCACTTTCTTTGTTTTGGATGAAGTGCTCACACTAAGTCAGACAAGGGTGTTCTGTGAGCACTCATTCCATGAGCATTTCAGCCCCTGAAGGTTGTGATTTCCCAGATTTCCATCATTTTCTCCCCAGTACACCCAGTTCCCATCTCTCCAGCTGCAGAAGGGCTCCCTGTCCTCCCATGGCAATGTCTGCCTTCTGCTTCCCTGTGTGGAATAACTCCCATATAAAAAATAAAGGTGTATTCTAAATGAATAAATAGGATACAGCAAACAGAAATGAACAGTGAACCATCATTAGCATTTCATCTCCAAGCAGAAGCAATTTGAGAATATTAACTGTGCTGGGGGATACAATATAATCAAAAGTCTTACATGGGGGAAAAATATTCAAAACATATTTTCCAAATTCATTTAGAAGCAGCATCAAACAATCTGATTCAGTAAAACTTTTTTGTTTTCCCTTCATCCTTCCCCACCTTTTTTTTTGTGAGTGGATGGATCACCCTCCTCTAAAACACCGCCTATGAAAGGAAAAATATTTGAGTAATGTGTGAATCTTGCCATAAAATAATTGAGCAGTCAGGTCTAAGGTGGTTAATCAGACTTGATCAATAGGGTCAACAGAATGTGTTGACCTGATCAATATGGAAAATTAATGCAAAATGCTATTTTTTTTTCATATATGCACCTTGTATTGAGACAGAATTTTAACCAAATCCAAAATCTATTAAACCTAAATCTGGGCTAAGTCACAGAAAAATCTGAAATAGAGAGATTTAGTTACTTCAAAAGAAAATGTGTCAAACCAGAATAAAACACAATAAAAAAGCCTCAGATCATGTTCTTTATGTAAAGTTCTTCAGTAACCTGCACGAGATTTACTAAAGTAAGACTGCAATAAATACATTTACAGGGATAAGCAACATCATAAAAATCTCATGAAAAGTAAAAATTACTTGTGCAGGAGTATAAAATGAAATTACAAATGTTAATAAAGGCTTTATGAATATCAAGTTTCCCACATATTCTCAGTGGACAGAAGTGGGGCTTAATGACTCCAGCAAAAAGCACATTTTGATGCCACAATTAAGTTTTTGATAGTTCCACCCTAAAGAAATGGAAATTCTGGAACCCAGCACAGGCTTCCCTGCTGGATTTTTGTGAAATGAGATGCTGATTGCACACACTCATTTTCTGGCTCAATAAGCTCCTTGCAGAGTGCTCAGGAGCTGTGGTGACAAATCCATCACCTCACAGAGTGCACAGTGACAGCCCCACAGCCCCACCCCAGCACAGCCTTGTGCAAGTTTAGAGCAGCCACCAACGAGGAAATCAATAGGAAAATGTTCTGTACAGTTCTGGGCAGTGAGATGGAGAAAAGGGATATAAAAAACGATTTATTACATTCCATTTTCTATCTTCCTTTGAAGCCTCAGCATTCTGATGGCCACATCAGTAACAGACGCATTAGAAGAGCTCCTGACTCACAGCAACTGAGTTGACTCATCCACAGTGTGCATTACCTTTGTATCTGCCAGCAATTCAATGTGAAATTTGCAACTAAACCTGCAGCTCAGACTGCCAGCTCCACAGAACAATAGTAACATGACTGATTTTCCAATGAAGACTTCTTTGAACAAGCCTCGTGAAACTCAATATGCAAGCAGCCAATGAATCCAGACCCAACAGGCTGTTAACCTGAAACGATTTTCTCTAAAACAGGTAATTCCAAACTAATAAATGCAACCCTGCTGATTTCTGCCCTTTCCTGTAATAAAAACACACAAATTCAAAAGCTGTGTCGGAGTCAAGGGTAAAGAAAAACCTGGAAGCAGATGTTACCATGGGAGCCTTAAGGAGCACTGACACAAGAACTGTAAAAGCAAGGACCTACTTAAAGAGTTTGGCAGAGAAAATCAAGGACCACCACAGAGTGTGGCCTGAAGAAAGGCACAACAACCTCTGGGTTAAAACTGCAGTGATTTTTATTTTCTTTTTTAAAGCAAAGATTCTGAAAATAATTTAAGAGGACCCAAGTCTTATATCCAGGAAGAATAAGGAAGAAGAAAAAAGAAAAAAAAGAGAAGAAATTATCACAGGGGAGGTATTTGAAAGAATAGACAAAAAAGGTCAAATGGGAGCAGTAAGACAATCCTTCATGAAGTCACTACAGGAAGCTAAAATCTCAAATTAAACTTTTCATACTCCAGTGTGCTAAAACTGCTTTCCTTCACAAAATTCCATTCCATAAGGAATGAGACCTTAAATATTTTCAGTCATTTTCTTTCCAGTTCAAAAATATTTAATTGCACTTTCTTGACAATTTCTAAGTTTTATAGGTATTTTGGAACAGGATGGGGCCTGGGGACAAACCCAAGTGATTGGTGAGAGCAAAGGGCTAGAGGGGAGCCCAAGAGGATGAGGATGTTACAGAAACTTAAAGATCCTTTGGGTTCCCTGTCCCAGCAGTCTCATAGCAAAGGTTGCAGAAGACTTTGGAAGGATTTATCCCACTTCAGGGCAAATCAGCTTTAGTAGCATCACTGTTAATGAAAAGGAAAGCTCATAAAGCGTCTTCATTTATTCTTAGTTTTTGACAAAATTGGTTTCTAATTTCTCTGCTGACAAAAGTATGTATAAAGCCACTATTTGATTATACACACAACTCCCACAGCTCAGTGCAAACTGATATTCCAGGCTTTCCACCTCATTTCCATGAGAGATGGAAAATAAAAGATCTGTGGATGTTTAATGTCTTTGCTGGCTCATCCAGGGCTCGCGCTGGGTTGTAAAACCAAAACAGTCACAAAACAAAGAAAATAAATAAAAAGTACTGAAATCAAACAACCAAAACAACCACAAAACCCCCAAAAAACCACAAAAAACCCACAAAAAAACAAAGCACAAACGCCACAGCCAGCATTTCTCACAAACTCTAATGTCTACTGAGAAAACTGCAGGGCCAATCACTTGAAAAAAGAACACAATTTTGTAACTTGATTGTATCGATTTTACTCTTGGACACTTCAATGAAAAAGGCTGAGAAGTGTGCAGAACAAATGCATTACTAATCTCTCATTAAAGATGTATAAAATATTATGCAGTGATCTCCTACTCTGAGCTCCAAAATGTCAGACTTCAGTTTCAAAGTGCTTAGTAACTTTTGTTCAGTAAAATTTAAACACCTGAAAAAGCTCTAGGATGATGATCACAACAATCACTTCCACTCTTGCAGCTTGTCTACTGCCAGAAAAAAGTTAATTTTTAAAAGAGACCAAATCCCTTAAAGACCAGTACAACTGCTGAAATTTTTACCGGGTCAAAAACCATCCTCCCCACATTTCCTTTAATGAAAACCTAATGCTACTTTCTACCCAATATTTAAAAAACTAAAATGTAAGTACAGAGATGGACTTACAGAATGCCCTTTGAGAGGGTAAAACAAAACCTGACAGACAACCAAGGTGGAAACACAGGAAAGCCCCTTACAAAGAGCCTGAAATCTCTAGCAGCCAGGTACCAACCAAAACATGAAAACAGCAAATAATGTTCTAATCTCTTCTTGTTGGCCAAGCAAACCAGCTCTGTCTCCAGAGCTGTCTGCCACTCAGAGATGGGGACAGACGCAGCTCACAGCCTGGATTTTCTTCTTCTGTGCTCAAACACAGGGAAAATTGTGATAATTCACTTGTGGGGAATTTTGGAAGGAATTTGAGATGGCACTTCTGAGTTGTTTTTGATAATTCAGTTCATTTTCTTAATTTTTATGTGAGTAGGAAGGGTGAGTTCAGCTCACATTGTTACAGTATGGTTTAGAAGGTTACAAGACTTTTAGTTACATGACTTTTTAAGGATTTATTGACTAATAAAACATTGCTAACAAGGATATTTATGTTTTTGACTTAATCTTTAAATATTTTGTCTTATGGACTTATGGTACAGTGTAAGATTTTTAGCTAATCATGTTGTGGCACACAAACCTACAGTACTGCATTCTAATATCTTTGTTTACTTTTGTAGCTATTTTTTTTTTTAATATCTTAAACTCTAAACTTTCTTTTAATTAGTTTAACTTGTCTCTGCTTTGAACTATAAACCTGCATTCTTGCTTCTAGCACCTAAGTTTGGAAGCCTTTTCCAAGGTCTTAAATCAAATCTTGTGTTGAATTCTAAGCTTTGGCTTGCAGGCCCAAAGTTCTGAGAGTTCTCTGCATTTTGGATTCCAACACACAATTAAACTGACTTTCAGGAGCTCTTGAGAGTTGCAGTAACAGCATTAAAAATATTCTGTGGATGAGAAGGGCCATGTGTAAAGTCATGGCAGTGATTTCTGGCTGGAACTAAATGATGTGGCCCTGATACATCCTGAACACATGAGCTTGAATGCTGCTGAATTCAGAAACTCCAAAATGCAGATATCTCTTTGCCAGTGGATTTAATCATCATATCAGTGGCTCACAAAGAAATGCTTATTTTACAGGGCATGGACGATTATAAAATTAACTCACTGATCACAGTCAGCACTACAGCAAGGATACACCTGCATGTTTCCAGCTTCTCTAGCAAGTATTTCAGTTGTGCCAGACAGGAACTGCTCAAATAAAAACCATTTACTTTTCCATGAAGGGTAAAAACACTGCCACAAACTTTGTTAATCCACCACATTCCAACAGTCAACAATATCACACTGCACATACATGAAAACACTGAGTCCTTCGGCCTAAAAAGAAATAAAAATATTACAGGCTATGGAAGCATTCATAAAGATCTTATGAGTGGAACATAGTAATGAAGCAGATTTAAAGAATATATACCAAGAAGGCAGAAAAGGAAGAAGAAAAAGAATAGATATCTATCTATATCTATTTGAATATCTAGAGATACAGATATTACAGTAGATATAGATAGATATCTATCTTCTTTTTCTTATGCCCTCTATGCATGCATTTCCCTCAAATTTTTCCATCCTTGTCAGGAAAGTATAAATGTACCTACCAATTAAAGTATTTCAAGCAGAGTAGTAAAAGCTTAATCACTCCACACTGAGGGTGTAGAAATGTGTAATTCCCTGGGAAAAAGTTGAATACATTAATACATCTTCCCTGGAAACAACTTCACATCCAGAAGCCATTCAGCACACTGGGTTCATTATGTTTTTACATGAACACCTTCCAATGGAAGTATTTACTATTAGCATAAGCAGATACAATACATTTTCATTACTAGGGAGCAAGATGAAATGAATCAGAAAAATTAATTCCTGTTGCAAATCTCCTTTCTCCAAAACCCTTCTCTGAAAACTTACAGATTAATTGTTTTTAGAGGGAGATAAGGATTTAGAGCAAGAAAATGCAGAGGCATCAGCCTTGTCCAGTGGTGAGTCCAGCCTGGAGCTGGCTGGAATTGGCTCCATGGATGTGGGGAAGCTTCCAGCAGCTTCTCACTGAACCCTGTTGCTGGGAAGGATGAAAGTTTTACAAGAAAGTCTCACAGATGTGTATGCTTGGCAGAAAGATTTTTGAATGTAGAATCTGAAGAAGAAATAGAGATGGAAGCAAGTTTTGATAGAGAAGAAAAGAATTGCTGAGCCAGCCTTACTGGATAACCAAGGAGGCAAAGGGTGTGTTAGTTAGAAGGGGTTTTTA
>JAWWMN010000208.1:68457892-68496605 GCA_035047745.1 Catamblyrhynchus diadema
ACAGGCAAACAAGTCAGCAAATGTTGCAAGTAGAAAAAAGGTCTCAGAATTTTCCACTGCAAGAAAACTGAAAAACATCTTCTAGCTTAAACTGTAATGTACTGACTTTTAGTGATTTAGAATAGTAACATGAATATGGTAATTACAGTAGTTATGATAGGCTATAGATAAAAGTAAAGGTATAGATTGGTTCTACTGTATGAAGATGCTCAGCAAAGAAAAGTATAGAATGCATTGTGACCAAAACCAAAGGGTCTCCAGGCCTGCCTGCAGCTGGGGCTGACAGCTGTAGGCACAGGCTCTGTCACCCAGGACCCTGGATACAATAAACTGCATTTTGGAGAGCTGCCTGGAGTCCCTCATCCCTCATTCAGGCTCTTACACCCTGTAGTCCCCTCCCTACCAAAACCTGGCCATGCAAACTCAATAGTTTTGGTTTATCCTTTTCCACATTACAACTTTCATAAATGAAAATTAAGCAGAAGTAAAAACCCTTTAGTGAAAATTAATTAGATTAAAATTTAACGTATACTCAATTTCATCTATTTTCATCTTTCAAACAGGTTTATAAAGAACAATACACACATTAAACGTCAAGGTTACTTTGTTATTACTATGCTATTTTTTTGGCTAAACACCATTTTATTCATGAAGGAAGAGAAGAAATTTATGCAGATAGTCCTTTGTTCCACACTGACCCAAGAAACTGAATGAAAATGAAAATTTTAGCACTGACTTAATTTAGGATATTAAAAAGACTTATTTTAAAAAACAGATATCTACAAAAAGGAAAATTTCTACTCAGCAGAGAACTATTCCTTGTGTATTCATCAAAGGTCATCTGTACAATATTGAATTAATCTGTGTTGAATAAGCTAAGCAAGAGTTATATATCCTTAATACCCTCATTATAAATTAGTAAAAGGTTTGAAATTTCATCAATGAGGACCAAAGCACTACAGGAGTACAGAGAAATAGACTAAATAGGAGAGAAACTCCAATATATAAAGGGGAAAATATTAATCATCCCATTGAAAGAGACAAGTAGAAGAGGATATTTCTTCCCAATCTGAGTATTTGCTGCTCAGACACATAATATTCAAGAACACCAATCATGATAAGCTTGTGAGAAAAGATACTGAAAATTAATATACCAAACAGGAAAATAAATACGATAATTTACACCATGTGCTTAAGGCACAATTACGCCGTTTTCTTAAGGCAAAACTTCATCTAAATTTTTCTGGCTGAAAATCAAGGTCATCTTTAAAAGACACCAAAAGCTCAGATCTCTCTAGTTACCAAAAAAAAAAAAAATTTTTTTTCATAAAACAATCAAAACTACCAAAAAGTCTACTTGGATCCATTAAAAGTTGCACACCCAATGGAATCAATATTCCAAAAAAATTAACAAAGGAAACAAACAGAAATCAAATCCAAAATATCCATGTACCCATGCCCTGAGTCATCTGAAGTGCAAATAAATCAGTCAGTGCTCAGAAATACACATTGAAGGGCAATGGAACAGAAACTGCCACTGCTTCTCAGAACATGGATCATTAGAATTAGGTTAATTAACACCTCAAAGCAAAATCTTGTAATTAGGGTATTATTTTTGTAATTAGGATTATTTTCTAGCTGCTCTAACTTTTGCAGACTGATGACACACACAGCTAATGAAGTTAATGAAAAAGAAGAAAGTGAGAAAGATTTTCAGATCACTCTGAAGAATGAAGCTAAGATGGATTGCAAACTTCAATATCCAAATTGCTCCCAAAGTCATTAGAAACATACATATTTAATCACAGAGGTGCTGCTCTAGTTTCTCTTTTCCCTGGAAAATCTGATCGATGACAGAAAATAAGGGAGGGAGGGAGGGAGGGAGGGATTGCTCCCTCCGTGATTCAGAAAAAGAGAAGACACCTTACTGCAGGGTTTTGTTCTTCCAGTAATTATTTTCCCAGTTTTATGACTCCTGGTGGACCTAAAGCACCCCACAGAGTTAGTAAGGTTGGAAAAGACCTTTAAGATCAACAAGTCCAACCATTAACTGAGGACAACTAAACCACACCCTCAAGTGCCACATCCACAGGTTTTATGACCACTGCCAGAGATGGTGACTCCACTCCCTTCACAACTCTTTCCATGAAGAAATTTTCCCAAATAACCAATCTAAACCTCCCCTGGTTTAGATTGGCCATTCCCTCTCCTCCTGTCCCTGTTCCCTGGGAGCAGAGCCCAACCTCCCTGGCTGTCCCCTCCTGTCAGGAGCTGTGCAGAGCCACAAGGTCCCCCCTGATCCCCCTTTTCTCCAGGCTGAGCCCCTTCCCAGCTCCCTCAGCCCCTCCTGGGGCTCCAGACCCTCAAAGTCTCTCTTGTCATGAGGGACCCAAACTGATCCCAGAATTTAAAATGCCTCATGAGTGCCACACTTCAAAACTAATTCCAGTTCTTCATCAAAGATTCAGGTAGCACTGATTTTCCCATCTTTCCAGCTTGTATGCAATTTACCCTTTATTTACAGTTTATATTCACTTATCATTTTGTTTTCAAGGGAGAGGATTTTATAGGATTAATAAAAACCCTTCACTACAAGACAACCTCTTGCTGATGCACAAACATACACTGGTTAAGATCATAATACCTCTTAACTTACTAAGTTACTACTAGTCCTGCAAATCCGACTTCAAAATCCCTGATGAGGCTGTTTAGTGTTTGGATGTTCTATTTTCAGGGTGGGAATCCCATATTCTAGTTTAGTTTAGATTAGAATCATAAAATGCTATTTACATTGTAAGTGCTACTAGAGATAGCCTCAGAATCTATACTGGCAGCAAATTTAAGACAATTTCTTTTTAATTGATAAGCCTTGCATAGATGAAATGTATCCAAAGTCTTTAGGCTTCCATTAAAAGACAAAACCACAATAATTCACGTAATTTTTCTCTGATCTAATTCCAATTTGTCAACAGTTCTTTTGAGAAGGGGAAAGCCTTTCAATAATAATCTCATTAACAAATACTATGTTACAACAATAATAATGCTTAAATAAAATTTACTTTACACCCAGCAGCTGATGCACTTAAGGATCATTTTATCATGTTATGGTGAGCTCACGTTCAGTTGGATATTTGAAAATCCATTTTGAAGCTGCTGCTTAACAAACCATACCAAGACCCTGCTCATACAGTATGTGACTAGAATTCTTTATTTTAATACATTTGATTCACATTTAGTGATATTAAAAACATTTCTTTAAAGTTGCCCCCCTGTTAAAGCACTACATTTGTATGACAAAAATATCCTAGACTTAGAGCCATTCCAGTTATATAAATTGTTATATTAGCACTGGTATCTCCTGCAGTAACTCTGAAGTCTTTAATGTAACCACTGGGAAAAAAAATGTGTCAAACACTTTGAGTAAATGAAAGTTTATGTTATCAACAAGAATTTCCTTATCAGCCAAAATGAAAATCCAGTTCTGATTTTGTATCAATGCTACTGCCTTTCAATTATAATTATGCAACCACCTTTCAAAACATAAGGTGATATACCTATCCTGCTTTAATCAGCATTGTTAACATAAAAGAAAATGTAATTTGCTAATATATTTGTTAACCCTGAGAAATTTTGGAAGTGACAGGCAGTTCACAAGATGTTTTAAAAAAACCCCTAAAACATAAAACTGCTTTTCAAGCAAACTGGGAAAAATCATCTAAAAATGCAACCAAAGCCAATTTTCCCTCAAAACCTTTAGATGTTCCCCTTCTACAGGGATGACCCAAATTAAATCAACACGATTGTTAAGAACCTGCTGAGTTGTGGATTCGGGGACATGAAAAAGACTCATCCCTGTCTCACTAGACCTCTCTACACATCTTCAAGGACACAAGCAGAAGAACACTTCAATAATTAGATTGATCTTCGTGATTAGAGTTTGGAAATCCCAGGCAAGAACATTTTCTGAAAAGCCTTCCATGAAAGCTGACAAAAAACCATCTGCAGGAATAAAAATGGGTTAGAAAGCTGTCTAGACAAGTTCCAAAGATGCTATTTCAGGATACAGGGTGGAGACAGGATCAGGGACCTCCCTGGGCTCCAGCAATGAAGCTGCTCACACCAATTCCCCCCTACACCTACAGCAAAGAGTCAGCCAGGCTGGACAGGGCTCAGAGCAACCTGGGATAGTGGAAGGTGTCCCTGCCCATGGCAGGGGGTTGGAACAAGGTGATCTTTCAGGTCCCTTCCTACCAAACCATTCTGCAAATAAAATTATTTTGTCCGTATCACAATAAAGGCAAAAACATTTTCCGGTAACCCCAAGCTGCTAATAACTGCCTAATGATGAAGAATATTGAGGAGTTATCCAATGCATGGAAAACCCAGCATTTCATACAAAGAATTACAAATTAGAGCAGGTTCATTTTAGCCATGAGCCTTTTCAGTCACAGCATACTGCACACCCAAGATGCTCCCAGCACAATCTGCATTTCCAGCTACGATACACCAGTGACAAATTTTCTCACCATCTTTCCACAGTGGCTTGTGCAGCAGGAGAGGAGAAAAAGCAGCCATCATATTGCCTTGCTCTGAATTAAGAACCATCATTCCATAAAAGCAGAACTTGGGAGTAATGGATGAGACCTACATCCCTCTGAGTCCTCGTTCTCCCCCCCTACAAATGCCAACATGCACAAAATCCAAAGTACAAACAAAAACCTCTGAATAGTAAAATGGGAGGCACAGACTGACAAGGCCCAGATCTTACAGGACACTGCATACCAAAAATACCCTGCAGCTTTCAAGCACGGGAGAGTAAAAATAGAAAAGACAAAATTTAGCTAAACATTTTTTGTCCTAGACAGCACAAAAAGTCTCCACATTGAGAGGATCCCAACTAGAGCTGGCACAGAGGCACAAATTTTACTGAAACAAGAAGCAGGGATGGCCAGAGTGCAGCAGATGCCTCTCTAATGGTTGAAAAAAACATCCTGAAGTGAAAAGGCAGCTGACAGTGTTCAGTTTGGGAATTACTTTAAACAGTTTATAGTACAAACATAGGACAAGAGCAAATAGCACAAGTTGTGCCATGGGAGGTGTAGATTGGATATCAAGGAAAATTTTTTCACTGGAAGGGTGCTCAAGCATCAGAACAGGGTGCCCTGGGCAGTGATGGACTCTCCATCCCTGGCATGATTTAAAAACTGTGTGGATGTGGCACTTGGGGACATGGTCAGTGGTGGCCTTGGCAGTGCTGGGGAGCAGCTGGACTTGATGATCTTAGAGGGTTTTTTCAACTTAAACAATTGTATGCTTCTATAATGCTGGAGAAAGAAAGGAGGATTCTCTTCCTATTCAACATAATAACTTCATAAAAATGTTTGAAGTTCAGTTTCAGAGAGAAAAAAGTTACATATTCCTCTTGTGATATGATTTGACTTTGTCTCCCCAACATGGATCAGCCATCAGCTAATCCATGCACAGTCCAACCTCCCACACTCCCAGAAACACCACAGATTTGGGACTGCTCTGACAGAAAGAGCCTAAACAAAAATTAGTTTCACTACTGGGAGAATAGTCCTGGTCAGGTAAAAAAAAAAATAATACTGACCTAATATTAACCTCATTATACTATTGAATAGAGCTTGAATGATCAAAAAATAAACCTTTATAATTCATTTTCCCTTAGGTCTGTTTTGAAGGCAAATTCAGCTGAATCCAGCTATCAAATAAAGAAATTGCTGGAGAATTCAGTGCAATTACTAAAACAAGTGCAACAGGTATCAGGCATGAAGTGCTCCATTACCCACGTTCTCCCAAACTTGTTTGAAATATGCAAAGACATTCACCAACCCTACAAAAGTAAAACTGTGGTTCAAATGCAGCTGACAAGATTAATAAATAATGTCTTTCTCATGGAAAAGAGCACATCAGATTTAGGGTTCACATGCAATAAAACCAAGGTTCACCAAATGTAAGTAAAATCCAATTAACTGGAATTGTTGGGAATACAGTTATGTTTATATATTTATGGCAATATAGAAATTTGCCCAGTTTCCAAACACAGAGTACAAGGGATTGGATTAGTCCTAAGTCCATGAATAATAACATCAGCCATGATTATTATGATTTTCTACATAAACAACACGAAATAAAACTATTTGTAATTTTACCCAGTGGCTTATTTATTTCACAGATATAGGCAATTAATTTTACTGAGTGATGCTATTATTTTTAAAAATGCAAAATCATTAATCAATTGTTTTAGTCTGCCTTATGATAGATTGTTGCTTCCTTTAAGATGCTGTAACTGGCATTTAAATTTATAGGGAAAAACCCACAAAACATGCACTGCAATCAGAACTGTCTCTCCACAGCAAATCTAGAAGGACAAAAGTGTGTCACACTGAAGGAAAACAGAATCAGTCATAAACAATCTGCAACAGGAGCATTCACCATTATTTGTGCTGCTGTTAAAACTCTGGAATAATAAGTAACAGCCCAAAAATGTAAATACCCTAAAAGGCACAACTGCTGCATGGTTTTGGTAATAAAGGCAGAGTTGTAAATAGCCACATAAGCTGAATATTTAAAATTCCTAGGCAAAGCTAATGAAAAGAAACACAGATTGACTTTAGAAAATTTAAATCTTCGCAACAGAGAAAATCTCATCTTCTCATCTTCAAAAACTTGAAACAGTCCCTTCATCTTTTCATCTGTTTGTACATACATGATTATTTTTTGGTGTTTTTCAACAAACAATTGCATGGATGTTGGTGGTTTATAGTTGGCAATTATTTCTTTTCTCTTCTTAACATATATATATTGCATTCATATTCATATTTAATTACCACTCAAAACCAACAGCAACCAAAAAAAATCCCCTGACTCCTTATGGATAACCTCCAACAGTCTTATTTTTCAGCTATACATAAAATATCACGTAATTGCAGTTAAAACCTTCCTAAAAATGTAATTCTTTTATCTGAGGAAAACCACCCACAGTCTAACAAATAAAATTGCAACCCACTTGGTAACTACGCAGGAAGGTCAGAGTAATAGGCAGCAACCCTTTAGAATATGTTTTACTGATATATTTCCTTATAAACATGTAATGGAATTAAAAATTTTAAGACTCATAGTAAAACAAAAGGTCAGAATACAAAGCTAGCAATAAATACAATTACCTTATGCTTTTAGCTAATTGTGACACTAAAGCCAGAGGAAAAAAAACACATTTCAATTAGTAATTTCAACCCACTGGAGAACAGAAATTCTAATGATTTTTTTTCCAACACGTATTTCTTAGAAAATCTCAGTAATGGCAAGTTAATAAATGACATGACAGGCCCTACCTGCTCCTCTTCCACCATGACAACAAGCACTGGGAACAGGGTACCCCAGCCAGCTCCAATCCTCTCACATCTCTGACAGCCACACAAAGTTTTAATTAGTTTGCTAGTTCAGGGCTTCCTAGAATAAATGCAGTTCTGTCATTTCTAATGCATTCTCATGATCAGTTAATGGATTTTTGGATTTTTTTTTTTTTTTGCCTCCAGCTCAGACAACCTTATTGTCTTCTAATTTCTTCTAAATCAAGCTCCTAGGTTATCCATATTTTCTCATCTGGAACACAAATGAGCTTGTCTAAAATTTACTTTTAATGCACCATTCTCCTACCCTGACTCACTGAGGTGTTCTTTGTCAAACCCACATCACATTTCTGCATTACTCTCCAAAGTATCAGGAGAGACCTGCAATGTTTGTGAGGGTCCCCAGAACATGGTGAGAGATGAGAATCTGACTCCAAGTTCTCAGAAGGCTGATTTATTATTTTATGATATTATAGAATGCTATACTAAACTATACTAAAGAAAGAGAAAGGCTACATCAGAAGGCTTAACAAGAATGAAGAATAAAAACCCGTGACTGAGTCCTGACACAGCTGGCTGTGATTGGCCATTAAGAAAAAACAATTCACATGGAAACAATCAAACATTCACCTGTTGGTAAACAATGTCCAAGCCACATTCCAAAGCAGCAAACACAGGAGCAGCAATCAGATAATTATTTTTTTCATTCCTCTCAGCTTCCCAGGAGAAAATCCTGGGCAAAGAGGATTTTTCAGAAAATCTAAGGGTGACAGAGACCAGTGGATGTACCATCATCTGGAAACCTGTCAGTCATGTTCCTACACATACACCGAGTTCAGAGTCCAAGTTCACAGATACAAAGGACTAAATTAGCACTTCTGGAGCCCTAAAACTTATGTACAACAATTTCCAGTTTTTCCAGCAGTGTCCAAAATCACACACGGCACAGAGAACAAGCAGGTACTCTGATTATTCAAATGCAAATACCAAAATGAAACATGAATTTGTCCTGCTGGTGCTGGAAATCACAGGATCAAGAAAATTTTGGCTGTAGGGGACTCAGGATTTAATCTGCTCCAAACTGCTGGTCAAAATTCCTCTACAACTCCCTGAAAGGAGGTTGTGCCAAGGTGGGGATTGGCCTCTTCCCCCAGACAAGCAGCAAGAGAATGAGAGGACATGGCCAGGAGCTGTGGTCAGGTGGGAAATCAGGAGGAATTTCCTCACTGAAAGGGTGGTCAGGCCTTGGAACTGCCCAGGGAGGTTTGGAGTCCCCATCCATGGAGGTGTCCAAGGAAGGACTGAGAGGGGCACTCAGTGCTCTGGGCTGGGAACAAGGTGGGGATGGGGCACAGGATGGACTCGATGACCTTGGAGGGCCTTTCCAACCTGAATTACTCCATGGAAGTAGGACTCCCTTCAAAGGCTACTCAGAAACTTTTGTGAAAGTTCTGCTGCATTTTGTGGCCATCAAATCTCTCCCTTCTATCCAGTAACCTGTTTCAATGACTTATGGAGAAGAACTTGCCATCTCTAAGATCTCCTTGTTAAGCAGCTCATTTGAATCCAGAAGTGGTCTTCAAGGCTCAAACTGAATGAGATTAAATACCTATACACTTATCTATTTATTTATTTGCCAAGATAAAGTTTCAAATTAGATGTTCTCTCCCTCTCAGGAAGGAAATTGCTTTGAAACTTTTTAAGGAGATCCCAATCTTTTTGCACGTGGCATCTTGTGGAGGCTGCCACGGCACAGGCAGAGGTAAACCAGAGATTATTCCCGACCTGAGCAGACTGCAAATGTGATTTCAGGCAGAGGAAAAAAAAAAAAAAAACAAAACAAAAAGTCTTTAAAACTGGGATGATACTTAACTTATCTGAGAAAAAACAGAGCAGCTGAACAGCCTCAGCTAGAAATGCAACAGATAAAGGCAATCTGAAGGTAACACATTTTTCATCACTTGGAGCTTTTGTGATTACGTTTGTGTGGCTCATAAAACACATTTTAGTCAAACATACTCCACTGGAATCAAAGTAGAAGGAAATAAGCAAATCTACTTATTTCCTTAATACAAGAAATCAAATCACATGTTCAAAAAGGAGGGGTTTATTTTATTTATTTATTCATATTATCTATAAGCCTATGAAAAGAAGAAATCAGAATGGAAATATTCGTCTAAGTTGAATAAAACAATAGCCTAACATTTCTCTACCCTCTCTTGACAGCATTTTATTTTCCCTAGTCTCCTTGACATGCTGCTAAAATAGAAACACATTGTTGCTCATCCAAATACAATCTTGGGAACATGAGTTTTTACCATTGGAGAAATCCAAGTCCTGTAGCTCAGCCTGTAATTTCTTGATTTGCATTTGCTCAAGCGTGCTATCAAACAAAGGCGTAGCTGAGCCCAAAGTTAACCCAGCACCTGGTGAAACTGTAAAGCTACAATGGTACTCCTGGGCTGATGCTTTCTCTTCTCTGGGTAAAGCAGTGGAAAATAAAGCAAAAGGAGAACAGGAAATTCCTCCCAGAGGACACAGTAACTTGGGTTTCGCAACAGAGCTAGGTGCAGAGCAGCTTCACTTGCTAATGCAGATCAGTACCAGAATAACAGAGAACTGGCAACCACATTTTCAGCTGGTTTCACAGTGAATTCAGGATTTTAGTCTGTCTTTCATATCAAGAACAAAATTATCAGTGTTTATAATGGAAGTTAGTTACCATGTTATCACCATGTGGAATGAAAGAACAAACTCTCGGCCTTGAGTCTGTAAAGTCATGTACACAGTCAGAGACTTGCATGTCCAGAATAATTTATAGAGAAACAACACCATTTTTTTTTTTCAAAAACAAAGAAAAACAACCAGATTTGGAAAGTGAGTCACTGAAAGAGCAGAGGAACCATACAGAGACATCATTTTGGGGGAATTAAAGAAGCAGGTTTACCCTATTAACAGCAACTCAGAAACAGAAAGGCACCAGGTCTCTACACACACTCCATAAAAACAGGTTTTAATAGTTTCTGTAATTTGGATGGTTGGTTTTGGTTTGTTTTCATTTTTTCATTTCATTGTCTTCCATGGTGAAATAACAAACCAGAAGCATGTCTTAGTCAGATCCCTATTTTAGACTGACTGTTTGTTAAGTTTCTAAATTGCTTTATAAGACAGATATAAGTAAATAGTTGTTGCTACTGTATTCCTGCTCACATTTTGAGACTATAAATTATTTAGAACAAGAGTCTCTAAACATGTTTGAGCAGAGCTTTCCAACAGATATCACGAACAAAAACTGCTCATGTTTTTATTATCAAATACTATTAAGATAATTATGTAAAGAGAGTAAATACAGCATCAGGCTGAAGGAAGAAACAAAACAAACCAAAGACACTTGCCTGGGTAACAAGTGGCTCCAATAGTCTCTCTACTGTGAGAGTCCTGATTTCCAAACTTTTGGGGTCCCATTTCAAAATGATAGGTGACGTTGCAGAAGTCATACTCCCTGGAACAGATAAAATTACACAGCATGAAAATTATTACTGCAATATCCACATACTGCATAGCATTTGTTTAAATAAATATATATAGCCACATATAAAATACTTCCCCATAATCTTGCTGGTGTTCCTCTACTTACAAGAATTCCCAGGTGCACCACTGCCACATTCAATGGGTGCTCTGATGTTTATGTACCAAATTATTTTTATTCCTGTACCTCCAACACCACAGCAGATGGGTGCATCCTGAAGGAACCACATCCCATGAAGGGCACAGGCAGGAGCAGGTTCATCCTGAAGGACTTGATCCCACAAAGAGACCCCAAACTGGAGCAGGGGAAAAGTGTGAGGAAGTTTTATGAGCTTACTGCAAACCCCCATATCCCCCTGCACCCTTCAGAGTGAGAGAGGCAAGGAACTGGAAGAGTCAGAAGTGGAATGAAACAAATTCAACAACTCTCTTCAGCTTTTTTGAATCAAACTTCTCCCACAGTATTCAGCATTTCTTCATTTTGCATCAAGAAGAGGAGTACTCATTTAAAGACAAAACAGATTCTCCAGACCGCCTTAGGCTTAAAAGCTTAAACAAAGCCCAAAACGAAGACAACAGCAAATTGGTGTCATTTTAGTCACCATTTCAGGTTTTCATGCAATTTTCTAAACAGGTGACTTCATTTTAGAAATTCCAGATACAGAGAAGTCCAGCTGTCAGGCTGCAAGAGACATTCAATGCACCTCATTGAGCTGGAAAGTGATTTAAGTATTTGGTGGCAAGCAAAGCCACATATAAATTAACCTGTCCACCAAACCCAAGAAGACAGAAAAATCTAATAAAATAATGTTTCTTTTAAAGAATTCTGATTGAAATATTTCCCTTTATTTCAAAATTAAAAGGAAAAATTAGAAGTCCTGTATACCATGAGAACACTTAACAGGTAAAGACAAACCAGTAATATCATACTGGATATCATGTGAGATTCAAGTCGGGCCCCTCTGCATACAATATCCCAAAAGTTTTAAATTGTTTTCTTCAGAAAGCAACTTTAGTACTTTTAACTTAGCAACTTTGGTATTTTATCTTAGCATTTTTAATCAATAAGCTAATTTCAGTACTAAAATTTACAAATAAATAAACAAATTAATCTCCACCGTAATTAAGGGAACAAAATCAAAAGAAATTCAGCTATTGCTCCTTGAATCACAATCCACTTCATGAATTCAGCAAGGTACTTAGGATTTAGCAGCATTTTCCAGTGTATACAAAATAAATTCTACTGCTCTACTTAGGAGAGTGTCTGGAGGAATCACTATCAATCAATATAAACAGGCTGGTGAGTCTCTGCAAAATATTCTCACTGGGTTTAAATACTTGCTCAAAAAGAGAGGCATATCAGAACTCCCTCATCAATATATTTATAAATCACATATAAAACCATCATTAGCCTCCTCTCACTTGCAAACATTTGGTAACAGAATTATCAGATAATATCTAGTGAGTGCTAAAATCACTATTATTCAGTTTCCAGTCCTCCACAAAAACCCGTTAGGTTTCATGTTTTACAGTGCTGAAAACACCCAGGCGTGATTAAAGAAAATTGTGAGACAGTTTCTAGTTGCTGTAAACATGGGTGATGTGGGAGCCATCATTTTTCCAACAGATAATATTTAATTATCTTTTAGAGCCTGTTTCTTTTTTATATAAAGTTGGTTGCCATTCCAGTTTGTCTCTAGAATTCAAAAAATAAACCTGAAGTAGACAATTATTCTAATTGGTTAATTATGAGTTATGATATTTTCAAATGTGTCACAGTCTTTTCACTAAGCACACTTCTCCTCACTAACTATTAACGTGAGTACTCAAACTTGTCATAATTCAAAACCAAATTCAAAGCTTTACCATACTCCAGAGCCTACAAAAGCAAATTAACTTCAGTGGATGGCAGTCATGCAGGTGATACCAAAAATAACCTGGGTGATCAGTTGTTACAGCCGGAACACAGCCAGAATATAACCTTTACTAAAAAATAAAACAAATATCCCTCAGAACTCAATATAAAAGATGATTTTATTCTAATTTTTATTACTCTTTCTTTTAGCTACTATTAATAAAAATATAATTAATAAAATATAATTTCTTTACATCCTTTTAAAATTTCAAACCTACTTTACTTTTTCCTAATCCTACCTCACGACAAAATATAAATACACCAATAATTAACCAACACTAAATCCACCACAGTGGCTTTCAAATATAAAAAGGGCACATGCAAGAAAAAACCTTATTAAAAACTTATGGCAGTTTTTCATTCGCAGTCAAATCTACACCGCAACAGCAAATAAGTAGAAAGTAAAATTAATGTATTTTTTTCAACTCTTCTTCAGCTGCTGTCACAGCAGCAATTTTAAATGACAAGACTAAAAAGAAGTTACCTGCCCAAATGTTTATGTAAGAATAGATGGAATGTTTCTTCCTTGCAATTTCTACACTGAACTTCCTACACCAAAGAGGCAAACAGGGACTGCTCAGTTGGATAAAGGACTGGATGCTCAGAGTATTTTATGACTATTTGACCAAATATTCCCCAAAAGTAGCTTTAACCACTCCACTGAAAGGAAACAGAATTTAATAGTGCTGTAATAATACTGCCATAGAAGTATACAGACATTGCAGTCCTAATCCTGAAACTAGCTCCAGACTTCCTTCAAGAATATATTTTAGGAATTCTATTGCCTGTGTTTCTTCTTCCTTAAGCATGTGCCAAAAACATCTCTTGTTCTAAGCTTTGAGCTTTTCCTAAATACAGCAACACAGAAATGTCTCTATCCAGCTCAGTAATGTTCAGTGTGAGCATTTGTTCAGCCAGTCTGTCTTCAATGCCTATCTATCTGTAAAGAAAATAGGTATTTATCTTAGAAATACTATTATTTACTTGAACAAGTGGAACAAGTGGAGCCAAAATCCACATCTGTCACCATCATATTTTCTGGAGAAATCCCTTTGCCCAGCATTCTTCTCCTGGGAAGCTCAGAAGCCTCAGAGAAAAAGGAAAACAATATTATCTCATTTGCTTCTCCTGTGTTGTGCTCATGTGTGGAATGTGGAGATTGTTTCATTGGTTTCATGTGAATTGTTTTGACTTAATGACCAATCAGCACCAAGCTGTCAGGACTCTAGAAGGAGTCAGGAGTTTTCATTATTGTCTTTTTAGCCTTCTGTAAGTATCCTTTCTGTATTCTTTAGTATGGTTTAGTATAGTATTCTTTTATATAATATAGTATCATAAAATAATAAATTAGCCTTCTAAGAACATGGGAGTCAGATTCATCATTCCTTCCTTCGTCTGGGAACCCCACAAATACAAGACACAGCAGCAGAATTCTCCATTATATAACAGTCCCCAGAATTGTAACCCCACACCACCCTTGCCACCAGCCTCTTCACGCAGCATAATTTTACTTTTTGGAACATCCTACGAACCCAAAATGTTCAGCATGTGGAATTGTTTGTCTGTCACACTACAACGCCCTGTTTTTCCTCCACAACAGATCCACTCTCCCTGTGACTCACACAGAGATTTCTGAGGGTCAAAGCTGCTCACGAGTGACTGCAGCTCATTTCTGTGCTGCAACTCCAACTTAAGAGTAAAAATATCTAACATCTACATCGGCAAAAGCAACATTTGCTGAAGCAAAGTGATAATTTTTTTAGAAATATAAACATTGCCAGTCTTGAGCAGACCTCCAGCTGTTAGTCCAGCTCACATCTGCAATGCAGACATGAAAGACAGATGGTAAACATTTCATCCAGAATAAAGTAAAAACCCTTTCTACCTGACTCATAGCAAAGCTGTAGGATTAATCAGCTGGCAGGAGTAAATTGGCAGCACTGGCAGTACAAGTCGGTACTTCCAACACTCTACTTGCTACTGGAAGGCAAAAAATTGTATTTATTAGTGGAAGAAAGATGTCCAGCAAAGTTGAGAAGCAGTGAGGTGAGAGGAGTCAAAAGGCTAAATAGTATTAATTTAGCAAAATAGTAATTATCTTTCCAAATAGTAAAGTTAAAACACTAACTTTTAAATATTCAATGTTTAATACCTAATGCTTAAGGCATTTACATGGACTAGTGAAAAAAATCTGCTTTACATCTGATTCTCCATCAGTCACCACCCTGGATTGCAATTCCTGTGTCCAGATCAATAGGGCAGTTCCACAAATGCTTTAAACTCAGCTGATCTCCCAGCTCAGCTCCTCCTGCAGGTTTCTACCCCTCTCCCTTGGTGAATTCCACCAGGAGCAGAACCTGCCTGAACAATAATTCACCCTACAGAAGCGCTCAGCTCCCTGCCTGCCTCTGCAGCCAGGCTCACAGCAGCACAGGTGACAACCAAAGCCCTGAGAAGAGCAGCAGAGGTGGAGGGCAGGGCAGCCTCTCCAGACACAAAGTGGTTTAAGATGAGTTAAAAACTGAAAAACACAGCCTGCACTTCCTTGGTTCTCATCTGAAGATTGAGAACCACGTCAAAACAAACACCTCTCTGCACAGAGACAGACTTCTGCCAGGAATATGGAATTCCTTCCAGCAGGATACACAAGCTCTTGAGACAGACAGAGAAAAAAAAATCTGACTGATTTCACAGACATTTGCTTCACTGGGAGGCAGAAATCTAAACACATGAATGGTTATACCCTTGTGTCTGCCTACAGAGAATAACAGTGTTTAGAGATGCACGAGCTGGCTCTGGATTAGCTCAGGCACAGGGCAGGCAGGAGCACAGGACAAACGAGCTGAGGGATCAGAAATCCTACAAACACACACAGCCCTGGAGAGCCCAGCTCTGGCTGGCAGACAGCTGCAATCAGATATATATATATATAGATATATTTATATATATAAACCTACATATACATAGCCAAGATTCTGTTCCCTGACATTTATCTGCAGTGCTGAGCAATGCAGCTGCACCTCTGCTCTGACCTGAGCAGCAGAAAGTGAAGCCACAAGAGCTCTGATCCTCAGGGGAGCCTGGTTTCCAGCACAATTCCCAACCCATTTGCTCATTCTCTGTCTCCACTCACACAAGAATACAAATAGAGATAGAAGGACAAAAAGCAGGAGCACATAACAATTGCAGGGAAAGGAAATAAAGCAGAAATGCTAAGAGGACAGAGATTTACTATGAGGAGTAAAAGTGCAGTGGGAAAGGGAATGGAGAAACATGCCTTTCTGCAGATAAAAAGCTCTTATCATTAGTCAATGACAGCCCAGCAGAGCCTCCAGCAGATCTGGCTGAAACAATCAGAGTTCAAGTGGGCACTTCCCATCACCTTGCTTAAAAAAATGGAGAAAGGAGAAAGGAAAAAAATAATAAACAGAGCGGGATGGTTTGGAGGAGTATAAGGAGTGTCTGTCTCCGCTCTTGACAACAACTTCTTGACATACTCGTTTATTTTGTTTAAAGAATGTGACTCCTCTCTTCTTTCCTAAAACTTAGGTGGAGAAGAAACAAGCCAAACTAAACCTTTAGGCCCCACTCCCAAGCCTAACCACACATAGAATTTTTAATTGGAGCTTTTCTGAGCTCTCAACTTCCCTTTGGATTCACAGCCCTCTCCCCTTCTGCTAACCCTCCACAGTGGGGCAAGATTCTGCTTTGGCCTCAACAAAACCAAGTTCTTAAATGGAAGCAGCCCAAGACGCAAACTCAGATTTCTAAGCAATAAACCACCAAGGAAGGAGGGAAAAGGTCTTTACTGTTGTTATTATAGAGGAAGAGTTCTACTGTCAGTACATTGCAAGGGTTTCATATTGCTGGAGTTTCATACCTCCTGGATGTTCCTTGTAGGCAGCTCCTCCAGACACTGACTCCTCCTTGTCCTCACAGCAGCCAACTGACTCCAGTTACCCTCAACCAACCAATCCACTCTTTTGTAACACTCTTCTTATTATTGGTTACAGCTGTGGCCCATTAAAATCAGGCCTGCTCCTAATCCTTAATAATTGGCTCAGCTGCAACTCTTTAGGGGTAAGATTACTTTCTACACTACCTTTATTTACTTATGTTCTATCCCCCTACACTTTTCAAGGGCAGGATTACTGTGGTAACAGAGCCAGTGGGACAGAGACCATGAGGAGCCCCCAACACAGGAATTGGCTAAAAAAGCTAAAAAAGGCAATGATGGAGGGATTGACATTTTTCAGTCACATTAACCAGCTCAGTCTTGGAGGCAACCGCCTACGCCAAGACCTGCCTCAGAAATCAAAGAGGCCCTGAAAATCTCCCAGGGAAGGTGCAAACACCAGTGTAAGGGTTGGAGTAACAAAGAGGTCCCACCCTCACCCACCTGCCTGATCCTCTGCTGCCTCTGCTTCAACCAGAAAGTGAGAATGGACCTCAAAATTCTGTGCAAACCTTAACTGCATGCAATGTCCAAATAGCTTTTATCTACTCTGTGTCCTAGGAAAATAATTCTTCTTTAAGGGCTCACACACCTACAGCTGAGTCTGAGTGCCTATTTGGGCTCTCCCATCATTCAGCACTCAGGTGAAGTTTATTATTTAGAAGATCTTCACTCCAGGGGGATGTTATATCTAATATCCAATCCTTAAAACACCTTAATTTCTAATGGTTGGTTCTCCATGAGAAGCCCAGTGAATTAGGGAATGCTATTCCTAGGGAGGATGAAAAAATAGGATTGTTGGCATTTCTTTGCTTTAATAAATATTCCAAGTAGAACCACATGACAAGTAATTTACTCCAATACGAGTAAGCAATCAAAGTGCTTGAAAGCTGCTTTGAACAGCCATACATAAAATTCCTATATTCAAATAATTCATCTTGTACATGCTTTTTTCCACTGAGTAACTTTTACAGTCAAGGTAGGGGAGTTTCCCTAAAAGCTCAGTGAAATAGAAGATTTTGAGGAATCTGTACAACAAGGCAGAAATAGAAGATTTTAAGGAATCTGTACAACAAGGCAGCCCAGGCCTCAGCAAAATCTGTTCTGTACAACCACAGATTTTCCCCCAGATCACTCTGGATTCACACAGCTCCTCAACACCTTCTAATAAAATTTCTTTCACAGCTCTGGACGTGATCAAAGCCCCTGAGCTCAGTGCTGCTGGGAGGCTGGTTCATGTCAGGTCATGCTGCAAGCCCAGGAAAACCAAATCATTTTAAATCAGGTCCTCGGTGCAGATCCTACACTCTGCCTTCTCCATCATATTTCCCCCTAAATGATGCAAATTTCTACATACAGCAAAGTAATATCTGTAAAAGACAGATAAACTACTGTAGATATGCTGAATTTACAGAAATTACCTTCCTTTTTAGGAATAAAACTGTACATTTTGGAAACTTTTTTTTTTCTGCTTCCACTTAAGGCAACATTACCTTGCAGGAAAAAGAAAATCCAAACAAACATTTCTTCACTTCTTCTATTTCACTTCCTACTTTTCTTCATTGTATGAACTTGGCAGTAGTAATACCAGCTCACATTTTACAAAGGCAGAGAAGTATTGAGAATCTTTGGTTTAAATTAACACATTTGCTCCCCTTACAACAATAGAATTAGCATCCCAAGTTCCAGCAGTGCTTCAAAAAGAGTTCTTGAACTTAATCCTAACCATGACTTTGCAAGCTTCTGTTTCTGCATGTAGGGGTCATCCTTTCACCAAAAGAATCCTATTTACAATTCCTCATCCTTGGAAACTACAATTAACCTTACCTCTGTATTACCCTGCAGCTGCTCTTCACTTCTCTGAGAGAGAACTCTTTATTCCAGGCAGATCAACCACTGCTGCCTCCAAATGAAACAATTGACAGATTTTCCTATGGAGAGTCAAAGCTTTAGGGGGTTTTGAGCTTTTTTTAGTTTGGTTGGCTTTTTCAGGAGACTGTTTCCCTGCTGGTTTTACTAGAATGGCAAGGCTGTAGCAGCATCTCTATACACATTTCCTTTTCATTAAGTTTTAAATTATCCAATTATTCATCATTTTAATTAAAGGGTTTTTTTCTGTTGTTCCTACAGGTGCAACACTGTTTTCTTGCACTGAACAAAATCTTTTGGTTATGTGAATTACAGACACAACCAACCCAAAGCTTGCACAATTTCACTGGATGAGAAGAGTCTCCAATTGCCCTTGGAAAGTCCACAAGCCTCCACACTATGGAGAAGGAGCTGTGCCATTTTCCAACTCCATAATTACCACATTAAACAGGACTGGCTTCAAACAACGCCCAGTGGAGGCACAGTTGACATTTTCCTCAGCAATTAATATCTGGGGTCATTAACCACCTCTCTGAACATTCCCACCAACTTCCAGCTGTCACATCATCCTCTATCTGATCTGCCCAGCTGCTCATCAACTAACTGCCTCTGAGAAACTCCTAAAAATCTCAGAGAAATTTATCATCTAACCTTGTGTTCATTAAATCTGCTCTTCCTTTAAACATTTTACAGAAAGTTGCTCTATCCTACCCTAGAAAAATCTGTTCAGAATAGGCCTCATTCTGAGACAAGCCACAGGTACCACTCCATAATTATTTATCACCAATCCAAAATAAGGACAAAGTAAAAATCTGCAACAATAGAACTAAATGTCAAGAATAAGAACTGAAACTGCTTAATTCTGCTTGGTCACTTGTTATTGAAAACTTTCCTGATGTTATTTTTATGCTGATGGATGTTTTAAATAAGGCACAATGCATGATAACATCCAAAAAGTTTTATCTTCCCCAGTTGTGCATTCACGGGATTTGCTGTAGTTCTGTTAGTTGGGAAAAACTGAAATACAATGTGGCATAAGAACTGCATCACATTATATTCTCAACTGAATTCATTGAATTAAAGATAATAAATGTTTCCTATTCAGAAAAGTCCTTTATTCGAAAGGAAGGTATGCAGACAATCAGGGGACATGTACAATTTCTAATGTAAAAGATGCCATCTTTAAAGAATGTAACTTCCAAAGGAGAAAAAAAAATAAAATAAAGTAATGTAGCTGTTTCTCCCAAAACTTATGCACAACTTTGGAAAAATGTCATGGGAAGAGAGAGAGAGAGATAAGGCTTCTAACACCTGACCTCTCTCTTATTTTTCCTGAGTATGCAGAGTACTGAAGACAATCCAGAAAAGAAGCAGAGCAAGGCTGACAATTCAACATTAATCTCTTACAAAACAATGGGAGAAGCTGACACCTGAACATGTAACAAAGTATTACATGGGGGGGTAACAAAATTAAACTTGGTATCATAGACGAACAGATTTTTATTTAAGAGAATTTTAAATACCATAAAAACAAAAAATAACCAATTATTGTAACAGACTCCCCAATAAAGACAAAGTGAATGAAAGCTGAAATTACACAAGTTTTTCATAGAAATAAAGAGCTTTTTAAAGATTTTTAAATAGGGAAAAAATATGTATGAGGAACAGGGACCTGAGATGGATTTTTCATCCCTGCTTATTTTAAATTCAGAACTTTACTGTCTCCAAGATAAGGAATACTTTAAGCAGAACTGACTTCATTAGAAGATACAGTGCATGATATGGAGGTGATTACACTAATCACATCTCTTCCTTCCTGCAGGACTCTGTCAACAAACAAAACAAAAAAAAAGGCAAAGGATGGGATCTGGCTTCATTTCAAAAAGTCCTGTACTGCCACGCAAACACCCTGAAGGTCATTTTGCGGTCCCAAAAAAACAACCAGGTTTCCAGAAAAGTCAATTCACACGCTCCAAGCAAGAACTAAACTGCTTTTATCCAACTGAATTCCAGACCCCTTGAACTCCAGCAGTGAACACCACACAATCTACAGCACTACCTTCCATTAAGATAAGGAGCATATAGATTTAAGAGTTGCCACTAATTATAAATGTGCTGAAATGGGTCAGACAGGCCAGTGACATTGGGTGATTTATGCTCCATGGCAACACAATTCATAGAGCAGGAAAGGCACTGGCACTGCCTGGTACAACCCACTATTTATTTAAAACTAGCCATAAAACACAGAGAACTGTTTGGTCATAGAATGGTCATAGAATTTTAAGCAATATTTCTCCAAATAAAGGGATTACTTTCAGAGCTAGAGATGATATAATCACAGAATCACAAAATGGTTTGGGTTGGAAGGGTCATTAAAGTTCATTTTGTCCCACCCTCTGCCATGGGCAGGGACATTCCCACTAGCCCAGGTTGCTCCAAGCCCCATCCAACCTGGCCTTGAACACCTTTCCAGACAGAAAAATCCCAATCTAGTGGCAGCTGATATTTCCATTACACATACACAGCAGTAGAATAAAAACTCCCCATCACGGTCGTTAATTTCCTAACGGCCAGTGTTTTAAAGTTTCCTCTTTTACATTTTCCTGTGAACAAACCCAGTTTTCAAGGCAGTAAGTTTCTTTGATTTGGCTCACATCCCTGTCTTTAATAACTCCAGAGTATGCTGCCAGCCACCACAACGATGCATGAATGTTCCTGGGCTTTAGTGGGGCATTTGCAGCAGAATGAAAGAAAACCAAGCAAATAATTCAATAGTGACAAGTGTCATCACAGTTTCTCTTCATTGCACAGGCATGGAAAGTATCCAAAATCACCATTTGTCTCTGATCAAGGGATGTTCAGCCTTTAAGCCCAAGTTCTTTTTTGTTTTGTTCCCTGCATCCCAACAGGCAGTCAATAGGTGATTCTGCTGCCCTCACTAATCCATGGCATCCTATCACTCCTTCTGCTGCCACGTACAAAGCACTCTAAGCTTATCCCTTGTGGCTGTTTTGTTGTTGTTCACTTGGTTTTAACTACATGTTTACATCCCACTCCTTAAATTCCCCATTTGTCCTCGCTAATTCCTCTGTGCCATCCTATTTCTTCAAAAATAATTCTTATCACTGTGGCTCCAGCTTTCTACTGTCTGAGAGCAGACTGACGGGGCTGTTTCTCATCCACTCTATTCTATTAATGCTCCACTTTGCAACAGGAAACCTAATTTATCAACATCAGCCTGTATTTTTTGATTTCTGTGCAGTCCATCATCCCAAGGACATGGGAGAGTTTTTTTTTATCTCAGATATAATTGTGTTGTCCACTTAGCTTTAATTTGCTGTCCAAGCCACCATGACCTGCAACACCTTCAGAACATAAATAACTTTTCAATAATGTTGTGCTTTACAAAGGCCCAGCATCGTATCTTATAAAAGACGTGTTTAGATGCCTCAGATTTGTGTTAATCAACATCTGAAATTGGGAGAGGGGAAAAAAAAAACAACTAAGAAAAAAACCAAAACCAAACCAAACCAAACCAAAGAATCAACTAGAAAAACAAAAATCCAAACCAAACCAAAACAAAGAACACCCTACAACCCAAAAAACAAAACACAAGGAAAAAAATTTACTGGCAAACCAAATTTGGATTTCTTTTAGTTTTCATCAGTCCACTGTCATACACAAAGATGTGTTAATTCTACCAGCTAGAACTTCTATGGTCACTGTTTTAGAAATTTTGGCAATTTTCTTTAATTTAGCTGCTGATATTTATGGTGTGACCACAAGTGAAGACAATACAGTTCAATAAATTAGTGTCAGTCTAGACTACATCAGCAACTGGCAACTGAAAGAATTTCTCAGATTAATCACTGAGACTTTAATTGGGCCCTGTGTCAACCCCTACTTTGAGCCCCATCTACTCACAGCTTTTCTTTCACCTAGGTGAACCAAAAATACTACAAGGGCTTTGAATTACCAAAACCAGATTTTATTAGAAGACAGCTTGGCCATTACAATAAAGAAAATTCAGGAAGAGAGAATCAAAATTAAAGGGATTTATGAACACATGTAATCTCCTTTCAGGGTTGAGCTCTTCCTTTGGCTTTGCTCTCAGCTCCAGCACTTTGGGGAGGTTTGCTGGGTAGAAGCATATTTTGCCATGTCTTTGGCAGCCTCAGAAAGTCCATTTCCACCCTGTTATAACATTGGCAGGACACCTGTTTGGGTATCTATTCATGGCTCTTCAGAAGGCATAATGTCATGGGAATGCTACAGGTTCCATTCTCACTTCTGTGTCTCAGAAAAGAAATACAGAAAGAATTCAAACTATATAGAAAGAACTCAAACTATAGATAGCCCAACATTTATTATTTTTCTTTTACTTTCATGTCATTTCCCTCTCCTCTTATGTTTCCAGGAAACCTAGTTACTGACAATAAATTAACTGATCTCAGGACTGAACACATTACTGAAATGCAAAATGCCAGCCCACAGAATGTGATCATTTACCCGTTCCTCCCTTCTTTCCTTCCAAACAAACAAGAACCATGGAGCAGGATTGCTTGGAAGTTCTTACAATGGCAGTGAAAAAAGACAGATTAAATTTAACTTTGATAGATGCAAACTGATAAAAACTAGGAAGGACCAGGACCCTGCCTGCATACATAAAGATGGACTCTGAATTGGTTATTAAAACCCAGGAATGCAATCTGTGAATTATAATAGCTTTCTGTAAATGCCAGCTTAACACAGAGCAGCAACAAAAATAAGGTGAGGAATTATTCTAAAAGGGAACAAGAACAAACCAGAAAACACCATTATGCCAATATAAATCCATATCATTAATATAATTTAGCCATCACTTTCCTATGAAGAATATTGCAGAACAGAGGAATACAGTGGCAACAAGGGCAGTCAAGGACTTCAAGGAAAAACTACAGAGATTAAAAAGTCTTCACAGCGCAGAACAAAAGAATACCTAAAATCACAGAAACATAAAACATCCTGAGCTGGAAGGGACACACAAAGATCATCAAAGTCCAACTGCTGGTGTGGTACAGGTGAATCCCAACAATCCCACCCTGGGCATCCCTGAGAGTGTTGACCAAACTCTCCTGGAGCTTTGGCAGCCTCGGGGCTGTGCCCATTCCCTGGGGAGCCTGGGCAGTGCCAGCACCCTCTGGGGGAAGAACCTTTTCCTAATAAATAATAATAATAATAACCTGTAACGTCGTGGATAAAATTATACAACACTTTGCTTTTGTCTTTTCCAATGGAAAAAAAAATAATAAAACCCTTTTGGCATTATCCAGAAAGGTTTGGGAACTCCCTGTCATAGTGCACTACAGATGTGAGAAATTTACATCAGCTCATACAATGCCTTAATTCATTCATGAAAGGGAACAGAAAGGGAAAAAACCCACAAAACAGACAGGAACCCCTAACAGACTGCCCTGAAGCTGCTGAGCTGCAGGCTGCCTGAGGCTTGAGAGGAGTCCAGGAAAGCTATCAGGGAGTGCTTTCCTACACTTTTACTCAGAGGCATCAACCACTTCATCCCCTCATTAAATGGAGTGTATAGCTGTTGTCACCCCAGCCTGCTGCCTGCTCTGGGATGGAGAGCAAGACAAATCACTTGGAGACAATCTCCAGCAGATAAGGAAATCTCCAGGGTACAAAAGATTGGGCCACCTCTTAGGAGTGAGATAAATCTACTCCTTTTCCACTTCCCACGTGATAAAGCAAGCAGGGCATGTGGTGCCAGATTCTTAGAGCAGGAATGGCTTTGCCCTGACAGGGAGGATGAGGAATCAAGGAATCCAGTGGATCTGAGGGGAAACACAGAGACGACAGCTCCAATTTGCTTCCAAGCATCAGCAGCTTCATTTACTAAAAGAGGCACACGGAGGAACCATTCAGCTTCACACAGAGGCATTCATGAAAATTACTTTTTATCATAGGCCCACGATGTTCCTGGAAGTGAGGAATCACTACTGAGAAGGGTGGGCATGGAATAAACTCAAGGGCTGAACTGGTGGTGACATTTTCTTCACTATCTACACTGCAGCGACACAGTGGTTCTGCTGTCAGTGTTCTCACATCCTGAAAAGAGGGAGGTTCAGACAACTCTCCATGGGCTACTGGTGCCAAAAGGGATAGAAAACACAGCAGAAAAAACAGATTATAATCATTATATATGATCTATTTATCAGGCAGAAAGAGAAACCTTTTTTTGTCTTCCAACACAGAACCAATAAGGCTGGAGAAGACCGCAAGATCAGTAAGTCCAACCTCTTGACTATCACCATTCTCACTTTATCACCACCTTTAATGAAGGGATGGGACCACAGTTGGGCTAAGAACAATTTATTGCTCAGATAAACACCAGTCTCAGAGGCTGTGAGATTTTAGAGGAGCAAGCAGTTGGCCACAGCTCAAAGTAGTCACAAGTTCTTCATTACAAGACCATACAGAACTTTCTAACCCAATGAACAGTTGCTACAGGGTTTATTTTGCTTTTCTAACCTATCACCTTTACTCACTTCTACTGCACTGTGGATATTTTATCCAATGAGCTGCTATCTCACATGCACAGATGAAATATATGTTATATATATATATATTATAACTTCTAAACTCTTAGCTTACTCTATACAACCACACCCCTACATTATAAACCCTTCACCATCTTATCAGTAGAGCTTCTCACTTAAGGCATATTCTTACTTACAACTATAGAAACATAAGTTGATGATTTTTCTACTTAATGTCAGTGTACTTTATTTTTACATCGATCCAAGCTTCTCCCAAAGGTGCAGATCAAACCCATCAGTGTCTGTGGAAGTTTCTATCTTTCCATTTCCCACACCCACTAAACCATATTAAGCATCACATATATTCATTTTTTTGAACTTCCAGGGATGGTGACCCCACCACAGCCCTGGGCAGCCCCTTCCAATGCTTGGCCGCTCTTTCAGTGAAGAATTTTCTCCTACTATCCAACCTGATCCTCCCCTGGTGTAACTTGAGGCTGTTTCCCATTGCCCCCTTCTCTGCCCTTGTAAAAACCACCTTTAAGTCCCTTTCAGGTTGATCAGCTCCTTACTGTCATTTTAATTTCACAGGAAAATAAAAAACCATATTAAATCAAGCATTCCCAATTTTTTCCGCACCTCTTCCCTTCCCTAGCCCCTCAATAGTTCCCACATTCCCAAAAGCAGAAATACACATTTAAATCCTCTACACTACTTTTAATCAATGATGATCTTGCACAATTACTTAATTGTAAGATAGAAGCTAATGAGGAAATTCAAAGGAAAGTGAACTCATTTCAAGAAATAGAATTCCATTTAACAGCACTTAATTACTTCCTCAGATCACAGAAAGGAAATCAAACATTCCTACCAGCAATTAATTTTTTTAGTATAATCAGAGCAAACTCAACTGAAACCAGATATTAATAAGAAAATACTTGCCTTCTGAAACTTTAATTCCAAACATATAATACACTATAACCAAAAATATATCAATAAACTACTACTGTTCTATTTCTACCATCACAAAAAACCATCACTAAACTCTCACAGTGGGTGAAAAATTAATTATCTATGAGGTCATGGTATGAAACCCCAGGTACTGAGCTTCCATTATTTTGAATTTCCTTGTTAGATAAAACTTTGGGAACATCACCACAGGCCTGGCCTCATAAGGAAACTTTTGAGCAAGAATTGGTAATAACTGATAAGATTTTGGAAAAAACTAGTTCTACACAATTCCACCAGTTTATTGCAAGTAAGCAAAGTAAATTAAAATAATAACCTAAGGAAAGTCTTAGCTATGCAAGTCTTGCAACAAAATGTTTCACAACAATGAGCACATTTAATCAAATCCATAAATGAATCTCACCTATTAACATATGCCAAATCCAAGCCATGTTATACAGTTTATAACTGAATGACACAAAATGCTAATCCCAGAATTTCACCATTATCTTGCCTACTTCTGTGTGGCAAAATTTGTTTGCACAAACACAGGTCTGAAATCTACAACTAAATAGGGCAATTTAAATTAAGGTAGTGTTTGCTAAAAATTGCAATACTGGAAATCAGATTTATGGGTCAGAGGCTTTTGCCAGGAATATCACAGCAATACGTGTGTGTGCATTATTTTTAACTAAGACAACTCAGCTTATTATTTTCCTTACAAAAATAACAATGAAAAGTACAATTTATAAAGGGCCTCATATTTTAGTTCTACTGCCACTGATATCTCATGCTCAAAGCCTACGTTCAAGTAGACCAAATATTGTAAATATTTCTGGTTATCAGACACATTGACAGCAGTTACTTGGCATCATTTATGACCTGTCCTGGGCCTTTTGTTTGGAGTCATCTCAAGACAAAGGCAGCACTCTGAGGATGGGATGACCCAAAGGGAGCAAACCTTCAGCATTCATCTTCACTCACATCACCTTCAGCTTTTCTTATACAACTCTCTTCAGATGAGGAGCCACAAACTTATCTCTTCCCATTAATATTTTTGATGCTTTGCATTCCCTCTCAAAACATGGTGTTCACAAGAAGAAAGCATGAAATCAGAAGAGATTATTTTGTGGAATTAATTTTGATCCTGCCATCAGTGAGACAAGTGGATAAGAGGAGGAGAAAAATGATGATTTCTTAAATATTCTTGAGACAATCAGTGTTCTAATCACCACTGCTGTTTCCTACTCTTGTTCAGAGTTATCTATCCATCATCCACTGTTCCATTCTCTCAGAAAGCCTCAAGATAATGTTTCATTTTACCAGCCAGAGGCAGAGGAATGCAAAGTAGCTCAGTTACCCTGGGCAGATAAAAGCCATACCCAGTGTGGGCACCGTCGCTTTGAGTTCCATTAAAATAAACTTAATTAATTTAAATGTAACATTTTCAGGAGCAGCTTTGTACACAGTTGACCTTGCTCCCTGAAACAATCTTCTGCACTATCCTGTCTGAATCACATAAATTTTCTCCTTTGTCACTTCACTGCACTGTGGCTGTGATTTTTCCTTTTCATATCCTGTCCTTATCAGCTGCAAAACTACAAACACATCTCATAAATTACACTGTCTCAATGGTATAATTTTGTACTGTTGTTGTAAACTGCAGCTTAAAATTACAGCTGAAAAGGTATGGAAATCCACAGTTATAAACTAAATATTTAATTTGCCTTCTTGGGAGATAATTTAAATATACTTATATGGCTGAAAAATTGTTGTTTATTTAGGAATTATGAAATTTTATTTCTTTATTCTTACTCTCCCCAAATGCAAAACAAACAAATAAAAAAGTACATGTACTTTTAAGTGAAGTAGGAAATTAGAGTTATTCCTTCTAGTTAACAGGAACAGAAAAGCATTTATAGTTCTTCCTGAAATTAAAAAGAGCTATTTGACAAGTTAACTCTAAATTTCCACATCCATCACAAAAGAACATAATATATGGATGAATATTATTAGGAACACCAAAGTGTATAAGCCAGCCTTCTAACACAGGAGACAATTCAACTGTCATGGTTAAAAAGGTAGAAACCCTGACTTGTATATCAGCATTTATACACCTTCTACCTTCTTCTCTCAGGTGATAATTGCTGAAGTGTTTAAATTAAAAATTGCAAAAAACTGGTTTGAAATCATACATATATATATATATGAATATATACATATTCATGCATAATTCTGCATTTTGCATGCAAAATCAGAAATTCCCTACAACTGCTAGATGAGGAAATTCCAAAGTCATTTCAATTCTGTTTCAAAGTCTATTTCAATTCACAGTTTGGGGACGTTCCAGGCATTACCTGCCTTTCCCAGTACCCACTCCCAGCATTCCAGTCCCTACAGGATTTCCAGCCAGGACTGAGAGTGCCATAGCCCAGGTCCAATTTCACCTCCAAGGATCCCTCAGAGTTTTCCACTCCCACAGTCCAGGGCTGAAATGGGATTTGTCCCAGGGCTGTTTTTTAATGTAGCTCACAGCCAGCCCAACACTGCACGCTGCTGATCCCACAGAACACTGCAGCATCCAGCCTGAATCCCAAAATCTGAATCATGGCTCCTGCTTACAAGAACCTGATGAGTTTTTCATGCATTTATTTGCCTGCAAGTTACCATTTCCTATTATGCAACATTAGGCATGAGTGGTTAATTAGTTTTTCCCATATGCCAGCACATACGTAAATTCCAATTATTAGCAGTGTTAGCTTACACAAATTACCTTTAAATCCAATATTTGCATATCTTCTGGTCTGCACAGCCTCCTCCAGAAAACAGCATTTATGTTGTGGAAGATTTTATTGGTTCTTTGAAGAGATCTGTGTTTCCTGATATTTAACCAAGTATTTAAATTGTCATTTGCGTCACCAAGGTCTCCTTCAGCTGAAACACTTCCCAGTTTGAGCCAGGCTCACATACAGTAACTGAAGGGCTCAATAATTCTGTTTCAAATGTAACATTACTCCTGCTCAGTGCACCACTAAAACTCATGAACCTGAGAGTGCCGGATGGAACTTCCAGATAAGGCTGAATGACATTTTCAATTTCATTAAAACAAACAAAAAAAAAAAAGGCAGAGCATTCTCCCACTGAAATCACTGAAATCTCCATTTACTGAACTCCCATTCTTTCCTCCTTTATCAGGAAAATAAGGAACTATATTTGATTAATGACTCTACCACCATTCACAGTGAAATCCTCTGCCTTCCTACCAGTGCCACACTTTGATTTTTTTAAGCTGCTACTTTTCCTATAACCTAGGTAGAAACTCCACAGGTAATTAAGGCAGTTTGTACATTATAAAATACTCAACTAGATTATAAGCAAAATACAGAGCCAGGTTCTCAAATGAATATTTACTTTGGAAGGTCAAATGGGAAGGGAAAAGTTAAAATACACCAGCAACTCTCAAAAAGCTAAACAAAAAGCAAAGTTCCCATTGACACCATTGACAGCCACATTATGATTGTCAAGATTTTTCACAAAAGGTGTTGAGGGAGAAAAAAAAATAAAAGCCAAATTTCATAAAATAATAAGCAGAACAAATCAAGGTAAAATATGTATACTTCATTTAGGATTCTGATATTATTAAGCACTTCAGCTTTGCTTCATGCTGTGTAACTCCCACAGAAACTTCCAAGTCATTTTCTTGTACTGCAGAAAAATGCATTAATTTGTCCCTTTTTATTTTTTTTCTGGGTTTTTTTTGGTTTGGTTTCGGTTTTTTTTTTCAGGGGGTGTTACTGTTTTTTTGTTTGTTTGTTTGTTTGTTTGTTTTGTTTTTGTTGTTGGTTTGGGGGTTTTGAAGGGTTAGTTTTGGTTTGGATTTTTTTGCTTTTTTTCAGTTTGCTGGGGTTTTTTTTGGTTTTTTTTTTGGTTTTTTGGTTTTTTTTTTTTTTTTTGTTGTTGTTGCTCTTGTTGTTTTCCTTTGCCATCTATGGAAACCTAACACTTGGGTATTAAGGAGGCATCTGAACAAGGTTTTGGACAGAAGGAGTTTCAGAATCTGCCATGGATACACAGATGTTTACTCATGCCAAAATGTGAGAATGGCATTCCCTCTGTAACACAAAGGGAGCAATCATCTGAAAAAAGGACCACACAGAGGAGAACCTTGTACCCAAGGAAACAGAACAGCAAAATATCTCATTTTTCACACCACATCACACAAGCAGCTACAAATTCTAAAGGAAGTATGCTAAAAGGACTACTTTCCACTAAAAGAGAAAGGATATGATTTTACAAGCCCAGTATTATGTTTTCATTCATAAAATCTGGGAACAGGGCCAGACCTGACTGCATACATTCCATTTGACCTTTCAGGAACATTTATTTCAGGGCAGAACCTCCACACCAATACACAACTTTGAATTCCACCACTAATGCCAGTCACAGACAGCACCTCCCAGTGAAGCTGGAGTTATTTATAAAATCCTTCAGGGATCATAAATCCCATAAATTATCCATCCCACAGATCACACCAGCGAGCCTGGCTGTCTACAGGAAGTGACAGTTCTGGATGCCAGTGGTGCAGTTCACTAAATTGTGCTGATGAACAGGGAATCTTGCAATCATGGTGGTGACTGCTCCAAGGAAGCAGCTCCACTTTTTGATGACTCTTCAGCTCATTGGTGCCCAAATTTTTCAGCCAAGAAGAACATTAGCTTAGCCTGTTAATACGAGGTGGCTCCAACTACAGCAAGATGAAGGCAATCTACTCGTGGATGGAAGTCAAGGCAGCCAGAAATGAAATAAATTGTGGTGATTGCAGAGTTTACAACTCTGCAGTGCCCCCGTGAAAAGATGCAGCCCAGGATCCCTCATCCTACCCAAGGCCAGAAGCTTGCAGGGAGCTGTTAATATCAGAACAATTCCTACACCCCACACTCACCTTCTCTTCTCCTCAGAGATCTTCTGAGAGCCAGCCCTACCACAGGTAATTTTCCTTCTGAGTGTGTGTTACACTGGAGTAGAAGCCACTGAATTTTGCTTCAAATTCTTTCTTCAGCCTTAATTTTTTAATAGTAATTTCAAGATTACTATTGAATGAGTAGTATTCAATGAATACCATAGTATTCTATGAAATAGAATATAATAAAATAATATAATAAAAATATATTTTTAAATAATATTTATAATATTATATTTTAAATAATAAAAGAATATAATACTAGTATTATTATATATTATATATATATTATGTATTAGTAGTAGCAAATAAAGAATACAATACTAGTACCATAGTATTCTATGAAAGAGAATGGCACCTCATCTGTGCCATTCTCTTTCTTTGCAACAGACAAACAGCATTTCCAGCTTGCCAAAGGACAGAATAAATAAACTGGTTTTATGAGACATTAGATGTTATGATTTCAGCTATTCAAGTATTGTGTTATGCAAGAAAGGAGAACATATATTACATTTAGAATGAAAATTTGGTGTACTCAATGAGGACCTGGTCGTCGAAGTGAGTGGCAGCTCATAATTAAAAAATAAAGGAGGATTCTATTATCATTGCTTTTCATTATATATCAGACTTTTTAAAGAACCAGCACTTTTCCACAGAGCTGCTCCAGCAGGGCCACCCCCAGGCTGTGTTTGTGCCTGGGATTGCTCTGATCCAGGTGCAGCACCCTGCACTTGGCATTGCTGAATTCATGAGTTTCTCAATGCCCAAGTTATTTGCAGTAACTGAAACAATTCACACAATTTATTATTTATTTGAGTCGTGCAATCTCAGCAAATTCATTAAAAACCTTGCCAAAATAAATTTCAAAAACTACTTAAATATTACATGAATTTCAAAGCCAAACTAGATTCTAATTGGATTTTTTTCAGACTTTTTGTCATGAACCTAATGAAAAACCCAATTCTCAAGGTTCATACATTCTCATTCTTCAGATTACTTGAAATAACTTTAGTTTTCTTTTTAGGCTATACTTACTGGTAATGCAGTCAATCCAGCACATTTAAGTTACAATTATGACCCCGAGTGCTGCAGATTGAGATAGGATTCACAAGGAGCTTGGCAATTCAGGAGTGTGTCAGACACGAGAGGATCTCACAAGAGCAGAGATTTCTCTCTACCCTTACAGACCATGATACAGGCTCTAAGCCTGCTTTATTGAAACCAGCAGTAATTTTCTCTATTGCCTTCAATTGGTAAAAGATTTGACTTCCTATTATATAAGATTGATGATGACTTTATGGTGCTTAAAAGCACCAAAAATTCTCAAATGTGATTTAGCCCCTAGTCTTTTTGAAAGGCAGCTATTTTTTTCCAGTTTCCCATTTCCTTTTTATTATAGGCACATGTTATTGCTTTATTAACAACCTTTGGAGAATACTTCTAAATTTGGCGCAGCAGATGACTTGTCCCAATTCTTTCTTCTCTAAGTTGTTTTCAAAACTTTTCTACAACTACCTTTTCCCATCAACGCAGCATTTCAAAGACATTTTTCTTTCTTTTGACAGTTTCTGATGATCATAATTGCATTTTTGCTAGTTTGTTTTTTAAGTCAAGCATACACTGAGGCCCAGTGCATTTAAATGTTTGGAAATAAAAGTAATGATCAAAAAGACAAATAAATGGGAGGACAAATTTGGATTCCTTTTGGTTCCCTTTATAATATCAAGCCAATGAAGTGTGACAGACTTAGCAGAACTGAACTTTATTCTTAGTCAGAAATAAAACCACTGACCATAAAGCCAGCATCCAATGTGGCCTGTTTATTCTCTTTAGCCAAATTTTCCTATTTCCTATTTTCCCATTATACCACAAACTCTGAAGTGCAGAGACAATTCATGAGCAGAATCCCTAAAGCCAAAAGGGATGGGACAGTGCTAAGTGACCCAGGATGGGATGATTATTCCAAGTATCTGCACTAAAAGGTTGACTCCTATTTTTCAGATTTTCTCTGTAATCTCTTCTGTTATTTAAATGCCTCATTGCATACACAACAAAAACCCAGTGGGAAAAAAAAAAGAATTTCCATAGCAACTATTCCAAGGAACACAGTTCAGTCATTTGTACCATAAATTTTATGGACTTTGACCAAGGCTTTTCTTTATCTATTTTTTTAAAAATCAGGCTTTATCTATGTTCAAGTGGAAATATTAATATTGGGGAGGAAGAATTTCATAGGAACTTATTATTAAAAATGAAACTTCACCAGATGAATGAGCCCTAAAGGAACTGTGATTCTAAAGACATTACAACCAAGAATTTGTTTTAATATTTGAAACATCTACAGTGACATCACATAAAAATAGAATTAACACAGATTTTTAAATCAAAAAATAATTTTCCCGAGCAAAAAGATACAGAAGCAAAGAATAATTGAGTGCAATGGAGTTTTTTAATTTCTTTTTTCCATTTAGATTCTTTTTTAAGGTTTGGAGTAGATTAATTTTGTAAAATCTTTGGGGATTTGCACATTTTGGTCTCTCATGACAAGATATTACTATGAGTGCACTGTGTAGGGTATAATCATTCTTTTGGATGAACAAGTACAAACTATCAGCCCCAAACATCTCAGAAGAGATTTTGATTCTATTGTGCAAATCTTAGTCTCAAAACATGGGATATTTAATCTTATAATAACAGAGATGACAAGATGCATGACATTCCAGAATAAACTCATTAAGTGAGATTATTTACTTAAGACACACCTGGCTATATTCTTGCTTATTACAAAATATATTGGTACTGATTTTCTTGACAGGAAAAAGGGAAAATCTTCTCTCTTCTCAGGAGAAAATTCCTATCCAACAGTGCAAAATCTCATTGCCTCTTCCTACCAGGGAACTCCCCTGATACAGAAACAAAGGCTCATTCCCAGAATAATTTTCCTTACACAAGAAAATTCAAGCTAAATTGGTAAACCAGGCTGGAGATCAGAATCAGAAGAATGCAGACACTTCACAAGCAATTTTTTGTTTGCCTGTTTTTACACAACCTACTTGTCCTCCTGTTGAAGCCACCAGATTCATGTCAAAAACTTAATTATTCCTGGGTAAATTCATTCTTTGCTGCAATGCTGAACTTTGCTGAAGGAGCCCACAGTAGAGTATTTATCAGTATTTATCCTGTGTTTATCAGTATTTTTATCTGTTATCAACAGAGCTTCAAATTAGCCCCACTCAGAGCAGAATGCCACATGAAATAGTGCCTGGAAACTGAACAGAAATTATCTTAAACCCATTTTCTCATTATTCTGTAGGACTTCAGACGATAGATGTGAAAAAATAATAATTAAGGATATGTAAACAATGTGACTGAAGCTACCTCCAAGTTCATAACAGCCAGTCTAAGAAATTCCTGGCTTTAAAGAACTAAAGGTCATTGATGGATGAGGTTTTTTTATTAAATTCATTAATAGATAATGGCACTCAAATGCAGAGACATCAAAGCAGCCAATGTTTCAGCAACATCTGAGAAACAGTTAATGGCAAAAGGGAGGTCTTCAATCAAAAGCAAGACAAAGAGTATTTTTATAACTGAATGGCCACAGAAACTGTTAAGTGATTAAAAGCACACAAAAAAGTGTGTTTACTGCTACAGAAATAATTCTCCCAGGTACTGGTAGGGACAGATGGGTGACAAAGAGCTCAACCTTTGATTTAGGTCAGCTCATCCTTATGAAAGCTTTCCCATTTAAAGGGGATGTGATAAACACAACAGAAAATTCATTGTAAGCTTCAAGAGAAAAGGTGTGGTGGAAACGGGAAAAGGAGAGTGCAATATGTTTATCTAAGATGGGTCACAAAGTCATAGAAAAATCAAAATTACTGACTGAAGGGAGTACAGAAGCTTTACAAAAAGCAGAGAGAAAATCAGGGCATTGAGAAGAGGATTCTCCAAGGTGTCCCTCTGCTCCTTCAACTACTGACTTAAAAATTAAAATAAAATATCACAGAACCAGGAAAACCAAATATATCCCAATTTATTAAAGTCAAAAGGCCTTCACCTGTAAATTATTCACACTGAACGGTCTATAAATAATGGTGACATAAAGAAAAAAAGAGAAATTAGAATGTGAAAAGCCCAAGTAAAGAAACCAAAACTCAGGTTCTCTTTAATCATATAACCTCTCAAAAATTCTCAATTACAGGAAGGGATTAATACCCATTAAAATTAAACAAAATCCTACTCACTAGAACTTCCAAATCCTCCCAATACCTGGAGCAGCAGCAGCACCACTGAGGTCTTCACTAAAACTAAACCTCAAAGCAAGAAAGGCCAAAAAGCTCATTTGATTATGCAAAATATCCAATTTTAATCAAGCAGGCAGTTGATTACTCTAGGGAGAGAGGTCACGTAAAAATAACACAAAACAGAAATAAACATTGACTCCTGAAAGGAGTGGGGGGGAAGGCAGGACCAAAGAAAAATCTGCCCAAAAATGACTGAAAAATGCGCTTTTCTCCAGCTTCCCAGCAAATTTCCAAAACTTCTCCCGGGGCAACTGAAATATGGCTGGTCCTGTCATTTTTACTCAAACATCTACACACAAAAAACAAAAATCTGCCCATGGGCGAGCGGCAGCTGCAAGAGCATTTGCTCCCCCTTCCTCATTTTTGCACAACACGGCTCTGGAGTAAAACCTGGCTTCAAAATCCTGAGAGGTGATTTCAAAGTAATATAAAATAATATCATATTTAAGATCATCTTGGTAATTTATTTCTGTTAGTAAGTTACTAATATGATCTTAAATTGAGCCTCAAAAATCAGAATCAGTGAGACAGGATGTGTCACTCAGTGTCCTTGACACCTGTTCTATAAAATGAATTATTAAATCTGCCCAGGTCTCTTCCATTGCAGCAAATTAACCAGATCCTGTTAATTTGAAGAAGAAATCACATCAGAGATGAACAGCAGTGTTTGTTCTCTTATAGCACTTATGGGTTTTAATCTCATCAGGTTTAGAACTTCTGATCAATACAATGAACTTCAGCTCACCAACATGAAAATTAATGAGCAAAACTGATTTAAATTGCAAGGTTCATCAATTCATAATGAAGCTGAAGAGAAAACCTCTTTATGGTTTCCTTTTTGCAAGCTTTTGGAAATCTTACCCAGGAACACTTTTCAAAATCATGTTTTATTGTTTGGTTGTTTTTTTTAATCAGTAATAGATTAAATTTTAAGCCAATCCTCAGTTTATTTATTACAGAGAGAGGCAGGGTAAAAATGCCCTTTATTCTCTGCAGGAGCTCTCGAGGTCAGAACTCCATCTGCATTTTTTAGTGCTATGCATATACTCTAAATCACAGTTGGATTTATGTTCCAGCTTTGGAATTTATATCACATCTATGTCATGTCTAATTCCACACCTTCATCCAAGGTTCAGGCTCTATATGAAAATCTTGGAAAGTTTTGTTTCTTTTATTCATTTGAGCATTTAAAGAAAAAAAAACCTGTATACTAACCAGAAATCTCCCACTTCTAAAATTGAAAGGATATGATAATTACATTCATACCCAAGAAATAAATAAAATAATTTTCAGCTACAGATAACATTTGTTACACAGATTTAAACAGTAAGAAAAATAATGCATTCATCCTGCATATATATGGTCTTAAAATAAGAATTATTTAAATGTCAATTTTCTGTATGGTAATTAAAATTTCCATCCAAAAGTTAAACATAAAAAAAGAAAAAAATCCAGTCTATCAAATAAAACTATCCAGCACTCTTTAAATGTAAATTATTCTAAAAATTTAAAAATTAAGGAAAGGAATTCAAACAGCTCATAGGCAGGCAGACAAAGGGGAAGACAAAGGAAATGTAGAATATAACATTATATCAGTCTGTCAAGCACTGACTTCTAATTTTAATTTTAATGTTAGTATTTTCCATAGATATGATGCTTACAATAAATTGTTTTTACAGTGATAGATGAAAACTAACATTTCAACGTGAATATTGTGGCCCTTTTATTCCCCTTTTATTAGGAATGTCAATGACAGATTGTATTTAAATGTAAATCAACCAGTTTTAGAGGTCACTGATCAAGAAGAATGATTTGCCTTTAGAAAAGTAACTGATGAGGAGGAAAATGGAACAAACTTCAATTTTTTTTTTTTTTCTAATCACAATTCTTTAATATGAATGAGAAATACAACCAGGAAACCACAAAAACTGAGATAGAGGATGCCTTTCCTATGGCGATCTGCATTTAGAAACTGTGGAAAAAACTCTTGGAAAGATCATTTGTGATTACAACAGACACACATTTGACAACATTGTTTAAGGGGTAAGAATCCTGCATTGTCAAAAAAATAAGTCATAAAACCTGACAGGTCTTTTCCCCATCTAATTCCTTCAATTCTGGGCCTTGCGGATCACACATTACCCCACAGCAAAGCAGAGCAAAGAGTGTTTAAGACACAGATCCACTGCCTAAAACATCAGCAAAAAAACCCCAGAGAAGTGCTGATGGCCTTTCAAATTTAAGTTGAGGCTGCCAGCAGTGTGTGTTTATGTTACACAGATTTGCCTGTGATTTTACACTACCTAATAATTAAAAATAAAAGCACAGAGGTATCAGTTACTTCCCTTTCCATACAAATGGGCTATCATGTTCCTTATCAAATATAGAACAAATAGTCTGTGTTTGGAAGAATATTACTAATCTAAACAAAGTGAAATTAAAAAGTTTCATCCACTGTGGGTTATCTGGAAATATAGAGTGAGAAAGATACAGTGAAATAATAATGATGCTGCAACCACTCAGTGATAGGGCAAGACTTCTTTATTATTCTTTAACTACCTAAGAGTATCTCTATTAAATGCAGCTTTAAGATTTTCAAGGAAAAGAATTATGTTTACAATTTATTTCTGTTCTGTCCAAACATTATTCAACTACCTAGGGTAGTGACTATAGTTATTTTCAACCTTTATCTTTCTTTAAAAAAAAATAAAACACTAAAATGTAGCTCTAAAGCAGTAACTGGAAGCCATTCTGGATTTAAACAAGTTTAAATGCAACAGATTTTTCTGGAAGACAGAGCTGAGACAAAGATGAGCAATATATTCCAACTGGGCAGTTCAGCATCTTTGTCATGTATAATGCCTCCAGAGGAAAGGTGGGATAAAATATCTCCCTGCTGGCTTTTACTTTCAGTCCTTGGAAATTTGAGTTTGGCTCCTTGGGGTGACATTTGTGCTTTGTCTCCTGTGGATTGAGGCTGGCTTGCATAGGAATCATAAAAATCACATAATAATTTAGGTTGGAAAGACCTCCACGATCATGGAGTCCAACCTGTGACCAGTCCCCAGCAAAGCACTGAGTGCCACATCCAGGCCTTCCTTGGACACCTCCAGGGATGGGGATGTCAGCACCTCCCTGGGAAGCCCTTTCCAATCTTAACAAGGTTTCCAGAGGGAATTATTCCTGATGTCCAACCTAAACCTCCTCTGGCCCATCTTGAGGCCGTTCCCTCTCCTCCTGTCCCTGTTCCCCGGCTGTCCCCTCCTGTCAGGAGCTGTGCAGAGCCACAAGGTCCCCCCTGAGCCTCCTTTTCTCCAGGCTGAGC
>JAWWMN010000208.1:68496705-68508111 GCA_035047745.1 Catamblyrhynchus diadema
CCTCCTGTCAGGAGCTGTGCAGAGCCACAAGGTCCCCCCTGAGCCTCCTTTTCTCCAGGCTGAGCCCCTTTCCAGCTGATCCTGGGGCTCCAGACTCTTCCCCAGCTCCGTTCCCTTCCCTGGACAGCTCCAGCCCCTCCAGGTCTCTCCTGCCATGAGGGACCCAGAACTGGACACAGCCCTCAAGGTGCGGCCTCACCAATGCCCAGCACAGGGGGACAATCCCTGCCCTGGTCACTGCTGTTTCAGACAGCAAGGAGGGGGCAGATTTTAACAGGAATCATTCAGTGAATTCCTAAAGCAGAATGTGGGAGAAGGAGAAAAGGACTGATCCATCCAACTTCCAATAGTAAGAGATTCAGCAACTCCAGAGCTGAAGCAGAAAAATCCCTCTGACCTAAAATGGTGGGGGTGGGGATGATATCCTTCAGGCAGCTTTGTCAGTGGATTCAGTTAGGGGGGAAGTCATTTTTTGGGATCTGAAAACTGAGCTGGACTTGGGGGACAAATGTGTCAGCACAGGCGGGTCCCCGCTGGGTAATAATTGACATAGACTCCATGTATTACAGAAGGCTGATGATTTCTTTATTAAGAAACCCATACTTTATTAGACAGTTACAATACAGCTGGATCTAATTGGTCCTCCAATCAAAACACCATCACCATTGGCTAATTAAGAAACTATTTGTTTGTTTTACCATTTGTTTTGTAAGCAAATCTCTATAACACATTCCACACGTTCACAATACCTGGTGCTGCAAGTTAAGATAAGAATTGTTTCTCATTCTTTTCTTTGATCTTCTCACAGCCTTTCCCAGAATGATGCCTGGGAAAGTTGTCTGTTTCTCTCTGTGGCCAGAGAGCTGCTGCCACACAAATGTGGTTGGAAATGTAACTTCTGCCTCAAGGAAAAATTCTCCAACCAACTTTCAGCCTAAGCACCTTCACTTCCTGGGATAGGGATGGTCAACTCAGCACTTCTTATTAAACGAACAGGTACATATGATCTCTCCAAATCCCCGTTTTCCTTATTTCCTAGTTTAATAAAACATCTCAAAGCTACATTTCTATGTTGCAGAAATGACAAATCCCCTGTATTTTCCAAATGGGTGATGGAAAGGAGCATGGATTTCAGGAGCAGGTTGCACTCCAGAGCATCTGAACCCAGCAGCCATCAATCATGAGTTGTTAACCATTATGTTGCCACAGTAACATGAACCACATGCCCAATATCCCATTTCTGAAACTCTGGAATAATCAGAACTAAAAGAGTGATAATTATTTTTGTCCTTAATATATGAAAGCCAATGTGCATCTAAAAACTTCATATTCTATAGAACTGCCAATCTTTTCAATAAACGGACCAAAGGAGGAAAGAGAAATCTGTCAGAGGATAAATCACTTAAAGTGCCTGACAAAAAACCAAGGCTTTTCATTTTAATACTGATAATTACAGAAATTAAATAATGCTGGCAATGGTATGATGATAATTATACACACAGAAAAAAAGGAGCAGATTAAGGAAATTATTCAGAAAAGCTGTCTCATGAAAATACATACTTCAAATTTGTAAATTTCTTAGACAGGAAATGGTGATATAACTTTAAAATGATCATGTGATTATCAACCACTTCTCTTAGAAAACAGAATTTGTGACATCACTTACAGATTTCTGATCTACACTCTCCAAGAGCATCACCTTCATATCCACAGTCAAATAACAAAATTTAACACAAGTAGGTTTGGCTACAGCCCAAAATTTAATCCAAATAAATAAAAACCAAAAAAACACATTGCAAGCCATTTCTTTTTCTTAAAACAGACCCAGCTGGATGTGCTGCTCAGAAATCTAATTAGAGCTGTAACTGAAATTATTTTCTTTTATTCTAGTTGCTAGTCCAAGTTTACTACACACTGGCATCACAGCAAGATGATGAGCAGCAACATCATGGTGAAAAAACTGTCTGCTCATCTTGTCCCACATTTCCTCCCATCCCAGGACTTCTGCCATATGAGATAATGTTCCAAGGCTGAAGCCAGGCTGGGAGAGCTGGGGGTGCTCACCTGGAGAGGAGAAGGTTCCAGGGAGACCTCAGAGCTCCTTCCAGAGCCTAAAGGGGCTCCAGGAGAGCTGGAGAGGGACTGAGGACAAGGAATGGAGGGACAGAACACAGGGAATGGCTTCAAACTAGAAGAGGGAAGGTTTAAATTTTATTTTAGGAACAAATTTCTAAATGGGTCATAAGGCATTGGACCAGAGAGCCCAGAGAAGCTGTGGCTGCCCCTGGATCCCTGGAAGTGCCCAAGGCCAGGCTGGATGGGGCTTGGAGCAACCTGGGCCGGTGGAAGGTGTCCCTGCACAGGGCAGAGGGTGGAACTGGATGTTCTGCAAGGTCCTTTTCAACCCAAACCTTTCCATGATTCCATGTCCTTTCCAACCTAAACCATTCCATGCTTCCATGTCCTCTCCAACCCAAACCTTTCCATGATTCCATGTCCTTTCCAACCCAAACCATTCCATGATTCCATGACCCATCAACATTTCTTCCTTCACTGCAGCGCTGCACTACTCTAACATCTCCATTTCCTGCATCTAAGAAATGCTCAAAAAAACAGTGCTTTGCTGTTTTGTAGATGTGGGAGGGCTTCTGCTCCTGCCCCACTCCCCTGAACACTTCCCCAAAAGCTGCATCTCCTGAGCTGCTCCCATTGCACACCTCAAGGACAGCAGCACGTGAACCACAAATGGTGCCTGAGCTGCAGCAGTGAAACACAGGGACCAAACAGGTTAACTGCAAACTGCAGCTTCTGCTTTCTTATTTTATTCTGATGAGAATAAATTAACAAACTGTTATTAGCCTCAGTCAGAAGTGAACTGGTGGAGGAAGAGCTGGGAGGAAATTTCAGGTGCCACTGAACTGGAACTGATCTAATGAACTTGCTGGTTTGAATTCCTGGCTACATTAAGAGCTATTACTCTAAAGGTTTAGAGAGATCTATTATAACAACAAAGAGGAGGGGGGAAAAAAACACCACCTTTTTTTTAGTTCCAAATTTAAAAAATCTAATACATCTGATGCAATTATTTCTTGTACGGAATAACAGGCCCAGGCTTTTCCTTTGTCAATCCCACAGTTCAAATTCACCATAAATTTGCCATTAAATCCATGGTTGGGCTCAGTGATCTCAGAGGTCTTGACCAACCTCAGCAGTTCAATTAATTCCATGAAGGAAATCAAGAAATTACTGTCTCTAGAACTGTCTTTTTATTCCAGCTTTGCCTTTGCATGTCCCAGATGAGATTTCTCAATCATTTAAGATTTCATGCCACATAAAGTTTGCTGTAGAAACAGGAAATTCAGCATTTAGGCAAATAACCAGTTCTTTTCAACCCAGTAATTATTTCTTTTACAAAGAGAGAAGTTTACAACAATGTTATGCAAATTGTCTCTCTAGTTTTTTGGTCATTTGCTTATTTTTTGTAAATCATGAGCAAACTGTTGATTTTTAAAGTGTTTGAGAAAAATTTTTAATAGCACAACTGCAGCATGGAAGAGCTTGACTATACTTTTATTGCCATATAAGTGGAAAACGAGATCTTTTAAATTTGCTAGTTCATATAAATATTCTAAAATATGATAATTTCTTAAAACACAAATTTTGACTACAGAGGCATTTTCAGTTCTGCTTAACATTTGAATTCTTCTACCTTTGTTTAATCTCTGCAATGAGTCTAAGTTCCCATCATACGAAAATGTTCTGCTTGAAATATTTCCTGAAATTATACCTAGGGCATCCCAGACTAAGGGAGGGGAGGGTTTAATATCAAATGTTAATGTAATATGTTCCACCTCATGATTTTCTGCACCAACTTCCATGTATAATTTAGAGTTTCTTCAAAAGCATGCATGAGGGCAGAAATTAATAGATTTAATGATGATTGATATTTTTGTCCAGCTTTTCATTAACACTGAATGCAGCAATAAACAACTGAAGCAAAACACTGAAATTATCAAATACTGTTTGCATACATCTCCATTCAAACTGTGATTTTATTGTGATTTCAGCCTTAATCCATGCAGAAAAAATGTTTACCCTTGCAGGTATCTTGTAGAAAACTCTTCAGTAAATTTTCACTTGTCGCAAAGTATCAATACAGAGCTTATTCAGCCAATATTTGCCTCCCAAAATCAACAGAATTATGTTCACTGCTACAAAAAAAAAAAAAAACAGAAGCGAGATGTAAGAATATCTGCACACCCCAAGTTAAATGTGGAACAACTGCCCAAGACTTACATCAACATTCAGGTGACCAAAATAACCACTCCAAATAATGTTTTATTGCTTTACCTTTCTTTCACCAAGACTAACAAGCACTGAGCAAATCCAATGCTTTAACTACCTGCTATGAGCACAAAGATCTCCCTGATACAATCCATTATCCACCTGTCTGGAGAAAATCAGCTTAAATGTTCCCAAGATTCCTCAGAAGAAAGATTTTCAGCCTGTTCAGGCTGGCTGTCCATTACTTGAAATAAAATATTTTCCCCAACCATCTTCTATTTTCTACAGAAGAAATTAAAAAAGAAAGAAGACAAAAAGAAAAAAATCAGGTAAAGTCATGGAAATTGCAACCACCACAAGGATAGAGTGCTAAAAATAGTTCAGCCACAAAATCTGATTATTTGGTAAATTGAGCTCATTGATGAAAACCGATGCAATATAAAAAAAAATCAGAAGTAAAACAAAACAGAAAGAACAAAACTAACTGCTTCTGAAGGCAGTGGGAATAGTGTGGAAAGGAGAGACTAAAAGGTTTTAAAGGTCATATGGAAAGCAACAGAACTGCCATGGTGCATTCAGTCTGGATATTCAGCTTTTAGAGCAGTTACCAAAAACAAGAGGTACAGAAGGAAGTCATGCGGCCTCTAAACTTTCTATCTAGAGAATCACACTCACAGTCAAAAATGAAATTATTATCTCTGTCCTGTTATACAGGTATTATTTTTGGATTTCTTCTTATGCTGTTCAATCCAACCTACACTTAAATCTTCCAAGATACTGCTCCTGTGACATTGTGACTCATCCCTATACCTGGAGCTATGCTTCCCCCTCCTCTTCTTGATGTTATCATCCTGCACCTCACTGTCTGCACTCTGCTAACAGCAATCTTATTCCAGCACATGCACTCAGAAAACTACTACAAAGGTACTTCAGTTTTTTGTAAAGTCAGTGCTTTCTCAAACTTCTCCCAAGAACTAAATCACCTCTCTGCATCACTCTGCTCACCTTCACTTTTAAAGCTTTTCAAAACTTCTCTCAGACACCCACTGGGCTGCAGTTTAATGAGCCTTCCCTGCTGCAGCACCGATGGTTTCAGCAGCATCCACCTGCTCCTCACTACTTCTTCCCATCCACATGCTCTGCTCCCAGTTCTGCTCATACAAGGACTTGTTCAGGTGCAGAACAAACTGAGTGAAACCAAGAAAAAAAAATCCAGGTTTGGAGTAAGTATTTCTAAAATGAAAGTTAATTTAGGGCACATCAGCTGTGCACAGATGACAGAGCACAGCTCAGGAGCTGGCACAGGATGAGAATCATCAGCAGCAGCTGCTTGACTTAGCCCTGGAGCTAAGGAATTACTGAAAATAAGCTTTCTGCAACAGGACATTGAGTTCAGCTCCAAACATCCCATAAAGCAGCTGACCAAACAGTTAAACAGGTAACACTGCAGCCTGTCAAGGGCTGGGCTTGACACCCATTGTATTCACAGGGATGCCCTGATGAAGGCAGGAATGATGAATCTGACTCCATGTTCTCAGAAGGCTCATTTATTATTTTATGATACTATATTATATTAAAGAATGCTATACTAAACTATGCTAAAGAATACAGAAAGGATACTTACTGAATGCTAAAAAGATAATAATGAAAACTCGTGATTCCTTCCAGAGTCCTGACACAGCTTGGCCCCAATTGGCCAATGAGACAAAACACCTCACAGCAGAATCCAATGGAACAATCACCTGTGGGTAAACAATCTCCAAACACATTCCACAGGAGCAAAACACAGGAGAAGCAAATGAGATAATAATTGTTTTCCTTTTTCTCTGAGGCTTCTCAGCTTTCCAGGAGAAAAACCCTGGGCGAAGGGATTTTTCCAGAGAATGTGAATGCCACACTTCTCCTCCCTGGTGCTTCTCCTCCCCTGCCACGTGCAGCTCAGACCAGCAAAGCTCAGGTCAGGTCCCCTCTCAGCAGAGCAGGGTCTGATCACCACAAACACAAATCCAACACAACTTTGGTGGGAACAGCCAAAATGGTGCATTAAAAATACATGAGCACAGATGGTTGCAGAGTAAGAAAGCCACAGTTGTTTGCTCTCTTATGGTTCTCAGGAACCTGTTTTTAGCTCAGGTGCCTGAACCACCTAAAAACAAGGGAGGGGAAGCCTCCTGCCTTTAGGAGAAAAGCACAACAGGAGCCTTGTTCTGCTGTAATTCATGGGGGTGCTGCTAAAGCACGGCCATGTGTTCCCATCCCAAAGGGGCACCATTATTTCATGATAACAGCTCTCCCCAGAGTGGCCTTACTGGTATTTTAAAAAGCAATTATTGTGGAGAAAACCTATATTTTTAGTGCTGACAGTTTTAAGAATATCGAACAGTAGTCACAGCTGAGATAGTGATTCACAGAGATTAATGCAGCTCTTCCCAAGCCAGGGGGGAAGAAAGAATTCTTTACATAAACAGCTGTAAAAGTACAGAACTTTGAACATCCTCATGCAAACACCAGCAGTTGTCAGGTTCAGAGAGAAATTATTCATATTTTTCTTTTAAGAGGCCAAACTGTGGAGCTCTTTGATCCAAATCTCTGCCCTGGTGCTGGCTCAGGTTTTTCCAGATGCTCTGGGAGGGCAGTGAGCAGAATGTGAGTGGCACTTGCTTTGTGAGGGAGGGCTGGTGTTGAAAGCCTGCATGTTGTGGGAGGTGAGCTTGCCACCTTCTGAAGAGCCCACGAATAATTGCAGCATTGGAGTTTGGCTTTGTTCATCCCCTTTGTGATACCCATCCTCAGGTGATCACAGTGCCTCACACAGAACTGCTTCAGCTCTTGTTGTGATGCTGCAGGAGAGTTTTACTCTGACAGGCTTTCAAAAGCACATCTCAGAGCTCAGAATTCATTATTTTCTAAAAGTTCCAGTGGAAGAATGCATTTGCACATTTCCTGAGGTTGTTCTGTGTTAATTCTTCAGTGATGCACCTTTCTCCAGGGCCAGCAGTGCCCACAGGAACTGTGTGAGTGAGTGGGATTCTCCTTGCCTGGGCACTCTCCACATTTCCTCTCTCCCTAAGAAGTTGGGGTATAAAAGCACAGGGTGAGTCTGGCTGCCTGGAATCTCCCTAAAGGAGTCCTGAAGCCTGGATGTCTTTCACCACTAAATTTCCCTCCTGTTCCGGGGGAGGTGGAACACAGGGTGGTGCAGCAATTGTTTTTGTTTGTTTTTAATAACAAGCTTTAAGGCAATAACAGGCAGGCAGTGTCAGCCTGATGTATTCTGCTTTGATTTCAGGCATTACACAAGGGACCAGACTATTTTCACATCTCCCCCTAGAGCTCTTTAGCAACAACAGCAGCAATAATAACATCCCGGTTATTAAAAAAAAAAAAGAAAAGAAAGGAGAAAGCACCAGCCAGTTCCCTTAAGGAGCAGCACAAAGCCAAGGTGAAGGTGCACAGGACTGGGCATCTTTGCTCCCAGGGTAAGAACAGTGCACATAAATAACAATTTCCAGCAGCGTTGCACTTTGAGCATTGCTGGTGTTCAGGAAAAATAGCCTTCCTTTCAGTGAAGGAAAAATGAGTCTTTTTGCAAAAAAAAAAAAAAAAAAAGTTGCCTTTTCAACCTTTGCCTGTGTAGGAAAATGAAATCATTTTCTTCAATCTCTTTAGAACAAGCATTGAGAGAACTTATGGGATTGCAGTGAGTCAGGCTGGGAAAGAGCAGTGAGTTATGTCAGGGGGCTTTGCCTCACCTTGGAGAAAGGGAATGGCAATAGAGGGAAGAGCTGATGCCTTTTTAATGTGGCAGGGCCAGGGGCTGGCAGGAGGAGTGATGAAGTGCCCCTAAAACATGCTGTGTACAGCACTGAGGCTGTGCCAGGTCTGTGTCTATCCCAGGAGATGGCACAGACTCACCTTTGCACTGGGTGAGTCTCAGACTTCCATCCTCTACAGCTTCAGTTAAGGCTTTCTTTTCTCTTTTTTTAATCTAAAATGATTAAAAAGAGAAGCTTTAGGCTCTTTTGTGCAGGAACTCTCAAGAGGATGCAATTCTGGATTTCCTGTGTGGTTATCAGGTGTGTTTGATGCCAAAGAGAGGAGCTTATGAGAGGAGGTGAGGAGAGGGCGAGCAGTGCTGGAGGGCAGAATTGTGCAAATGTTTGGTATGAACATTTCATCAGAGAGGGAACAGCAGAAATGAAACTTCTTCATGGGCTTGGAAGAGTTTGGTAGCATTGCAGAAATGTTCAGAGCCTGTGACCTTACTTTTTCCATTCAGAACCATCTGTGGGGATAAAGAGAATCCCAGAGCCAGGTGGGAAAACAATTCCCTGGATGGAGCCAGGTGCAGAGCCTTTGTCTTCTGGGTTGTGGCAGACATGGAAGAGTCTTCTAAGTTTTGAGCCATCATCTGCACCCCTGTTGCCATTATGGGCAGAAGACTTCTTTCAAATCAGTAACTGTCAGCATTAATTACATTAATTACATTAATTACATTAATTACCAAGTTTTCGCATTGATTTGGCTGGGCTGACTGTCCTGGAGATCTTTGAGGCAACAGTTGTTGAAGAGTTAAAGAAATCCTGTTTTGCAGAGGAGGGTGGTTATGGCTGCCCTGTCAGCTGAGAGTTATGCTAATGGAGAGGGCCCAAGAACAAATGTGAAATGTGCACATTAGTGAGCACACTCCTTGTTAATTAGTGCTGTAACATGTGCATTGTGCTGGGATTCAAAGGCCCTGGAACATCTCTCTGACTGCAGTTCCACTGCAGGGCATTTTGCCTTCTATGAAAATGGTTCAGGAATGCAGGTTCACCTAAAATACCCAATTTTTCAGCTTGAGAGAAGCAAAGAAAGAATTCTCTTTGTTTCTTTCTTGGTTTAACCTTCTCCTTGTTCTTCAAAACAAGGCATTAATCAATGACAATAGAAACTGCTACTCTTAGGGCTGTCAATGTTTATAGCTTTGGGTTTAATAGCAAGGACATAAATATATACCTTTCATTACATTCTTGCTGTTATTTGCTCATCATCCACAGTGTCTGATATTATCATAACTCTTTGGTTGAAGCTATTAAAGTTATGGTTTGTAGCTCACACTGGCACGAAGCAGACAGAGAGCCATAAAAGCAAAAAAAAACCCTCAGAGACTGAGATCAGCTATTAGGAAACTCTCATGGACTGAGATCAGCTATTAGGAAGAACTGGTCATTTTCTCTCTGGTCATTCAACAGCAGCACCATAATCTTCCCTTCCTTCCCTTCCATTCCTTCTCTTCCTTTCCCTTCGTTTCCTTCCTTTCCCTTTCCCTTTCCCTTTTCCCTTTTCCCCTTTCCCTTTCCCTTTCCCTTTCCCTTTTCCCCTTTCCCTTTCCCTTTCCCTTTCCCTTTTTCCCTTTCCCTTTCCCTTTCCCTTTTTCCCTTTCCCTTTCCCTTTTTCCCTTTCCCTTTCCCTTTCCCTTTCCCTTTCCCTTTCCCTTTCCCTTTCCCTTTTTCCCTTTCCCTTTCCCTTTCCCTTTTTCCCTTTCCCTTTCCCTTTCCCTTCCCCTTCCCCTTTTTCCCTTCCCCTTCCCCTTTTTCCCTTTCCCTTTCCCTTTCCCTTTCCCTTTCCCTTTCCCTTCCCTTGTTTGGGATGGACCAGCACTACAGAGCAGAGGAATTCTGTTCCTGTGCTGAGCAAAAGCAGCACCCTGAGTAGGAATTAGAGCAGAGAGGATTGGGGCTGTGCTTGCAGCTGGCCCTGGTGGTGCCCAGCCCAGCTCTGACTGTAAACATCCCTTGGGTCACATATTTAGGAGGAAATGGAGTTTTTCTCCAACGGAAAATCTTTGCAGAAAAGCTTTTTCCTCCTCTGTGTTTGGTTTTGCCTGGCAAATTCCCCCAGTGGGGCTCTACCCATGAGCTTCTCCTCTGCCCTGGGAGGCCTCTTTGCTGTCAATAATTTGGCCTCTTTCCAGGTGGGTGGGTAGGAAGACAATGAACTGATGGAGCCAACTCATCCATTAAAGATGGCCAATAAGCAAACAAAGCCTTGGTTGGGACTTGTCAGGGTAGGAATGATTGAGGTGGTGACTTCATGGGTATAAATCATTCATCTTCTGGTAGAGGATGTCTGGCTTCCTTCAGTGTGAGATAACCAGAAAGACATTCTAGGTCAGATTCTGATCTGCTCTGAGCTGTGCTGGTTCTTGTAGTGTTGCCAGGTTCTGATAGGCATGGTGGGAAGGATCCTCCTTCAGAGGCCTGATCAAACCCCCACTGCCTCTGGTGAGTTTTGAACAACTTCTGAGGACTCCCAAGCATTTCACACTGTCTATTTAAATTTCTGTTTACACACTGTATTTCAGAATATAAATTTACAAAGAGTAACAATGCTTTTCCATATCTCCCCCTTCAGAACCAGTCAGCTGTTGGCAGAGACTTTTGCTGGGTTTTCCCAGCTTTCTGCAAATAATCCAGCCTAATCCTTAAATAGCATAATTCTGTGTCAGAGAATTTTAGGATTTATTTCAGCTTCTAATATTTCATGTGACTACCAAATAAAATATCCATAAAAAAAAAGTCTTTATACAAATCTAATTGTATTTCTCTCCAGCAGCAGCACGTTTAGCAGCTTCAGAAGAAGTTTGATTTCTATTTGCAGTTAGATGTTATTCTTTGTAAGCTGTTAAATGCTTGCAGTAACCCACAGAGAGGAACCAGGAGTGAAACCCAGGAGAGGAACCAGGTTCCTCTCCTCATTTCCCATCTGCCTTTCTGTGTGCATTTGCTGCTTCCTTGCCTGAACCAGTGTCACTATAGGACATGAAATAACCCGCCGTGGACACCCTGCTCTTCACAAGGGTAAAAGAGAGTATTTAATTTCTGACTCCAGTATTTATAGATTTCCAGAAGTAACAGCGGATTGCAGGGTGACAATTCCACCTCTCCAATGACACTGGATAAATTTCTCCTCCTCCATAAAAGAATGCAAAACAATAATTTCCTTTCTAGCCTTCTGATGAAATCCTTTTCTCCTATTTTTTAGTATAGTTTTATATATATCTTTTTCTTTTAATATAATATATATAATAAAATAATAAATCAGCCTTCTGAAACATGGAGTCAAGATTCTCATCTCTTC
>JAWWMN010000208.1:68508211-68570596 GCA_035047745.1 Catamblyrhynchus diadema
GGTCATTAAGTAAAAACAATTCACATGTTGGATAAACAATCTCCAACCACATTCCAAAGCAGCAAAACACAGGAGAAACAATGAGACAATATTTTTTTCATTTTTCTCTGAGGCTTCTCAGCTTCCCAGGAGAAGAAATCCTGGCGAAGGGATTTTTCAGAAAATATGACAGTGACATAGCACAGCTGCTGTCCATATAGGAATGTTTGTAAATGCCATCACCAGCACCTGGTGAGGGACACAGAGGGACTGTCCTCTCCTCAAGCTGGCTCTCACTGCAGGGCTGATAGGAACACCAAACATTCTGCAGCCACAACACTTTAGTAATCACCTCACAAGCTCCCACCAGTAGTCCCACTAATCAATTGTTCATTGGCTGCCATCAGAGGGACTTGATGCTGGCTTGTAATAAAGTCATTGCCTGCAGATCCCAATTGCAATCTGCCTGGGCTGGAGCTGCATTTTGCATGGTTCAATGAGTTAGTGCTCTCTGTGCACAAGCTCTTCTGTCAATTCTTGCCATCTAAGGTCTGTGGAGTGAATGGAGGCACTGCAAAACATTAAATCAAGGAGTGATTTGTAGCGAGAAATTCCTCAGTCTTCAGACCCATCTACTTTAATATTTCCATTAGTGATTTCAGCACAATAAATATGAACAGTGTTGGTGAGAATTGTCAAAGTCCTGAACACATGTGGTGACATGAAAAGAGAGGAGGTTTGATATCCTATTGGAGAGATAACTTCAGTACATTAGAGACAGGATGCATGTCAATAAAATGAAAGATTATATATTTGGGAATAACATAACCCATGTGACAAAAAGGCCCTTATTGTTGCCATCCAGAGAGGAAGGCATGTGATTGAAGAGTGAACCACCATGAGAGGCAATCATGTGAAAAGAAAATGTGGCTGCAGGACATGCCTGCAGCAACAGGGTGTTCCAAAGAGTCAGCTGGGCTGGTCACTGGCTGGGAGAGCAGTTTGTAGTGGCAGGAGGGGCAGGGGAAGGGCCAGTCTCTCCTGTGAAAGAAGGCTACTGACTTTTAACTTGGCCATCCTAATAATAGGAGAGAGTAGGAGATGTAGCATACTTGTTGTTGTCCATAATTGTACAATGGAGGTGAATCTTTTCCCTCTGAAAAAGGGACAGTCAGTGCAAGCCAATGTTTGCATGCTTGACATAAATACAGGTAGGCTGGGATTTAAAAGGTGCTCCTCTTCTCTAAACCAGTCTGCTCTGGAGTAGCTTTTAAAGTAAAGCAAGGATGACAGAAAGGAAGAGGTTTTTATGCAGTGTTTCTTGAGTTCAAAAGAACAGCACTACACACTCACCTGTGAGGGCAGAGAACAGGGCTGGCAATCCACATTCCCACTGCAATGCTTTTGTCCTACAACAGAGAAGCAGCAGTCTGTGCTTAAGTGTTCACTTGTTCCTGTGACCTGGGGAATGCAGAGGGCACCCAGAGAGGCTGCAGCTGGTGTCAGCAGTCTGCATGCATTCTCCTGAATGGCCTCTGTGTCATGGCATGCCCCACTTTCTGCTGCCCTCTAAGCATCTTTGCCAAATTTCTTATCCTTCATTTGCATCCATGTTTGCATAATTGAGAAGTTTTTCAGTTTACTGCTGCATATTATTAAATTCATTGGTGGAAAATGAGGAGATCTCACAGCTGGAGTGCATTAGTTTGCCATGTCAGAAGGCTGAGATGTAACAGAGAAACTGCCATGGGAGTAGGGACACCAGAATAGGACCCCCAAATTCTGACATGCCTGCCCTGCATTACAGCAGCAGCAGTTTGGACCTGAGGGCTGGTTATGGTTGGGAATAGGAACTCCAGTAGGCTGTTTGGCTAATTTGGTTGCAGGAGCCAGGGAAGATCCTCCTTGATAACTGAAAGGAGACTCTGCTGGGAGCCAGGCTCATGCCAGCATCATGTGGAAGCACTACAAGAAAAGCAAGTGGGGAAAACACCTGCCCCAGTGGTCATCTCTCCCCATCAGAAAGGACCAAGTGTGTCTGAAGGCATAATTGAAAACCATCAGATAATCAGCAAAGCCCTGAGGGCCGTCAGTATGAAGTATTATTAATTGATACAAATTGTTTTTTAGGGAGTGACTCATTTGTCATGGCTTGCACAATGCCTTGGAGAAAAAAATCCTTAAAGACAGAATAAAACCATTTGCCATAGTTGTGGAGGAGTGTCTGGAACAAGCTGCACATATGCTTTCTAGCTCTGGTTGATGCCTGCCAGAGCAAGGCTTTTATTTTTGCTTTGCTGGTACCAGAATGGATGTGAAGTGAGTAACCAGCACAGCTGGGAACTGATGCCAGTTCTGGCAGGGAGGGATGCAGAGTCCTAACAGCAGAATCAGGTGCATTGACTGAAACCCTCTTTGGTGACAGTGACAGCAACACAGACCCTTCTGGAGGACAGCAGCCACAGTGGTCCTTCAAGGAAAGAGAGGGAATGGCACTGCCTGGAGCAGAGATCCCAGCTGGCCAGGCAGTGTTGCACTGCTGGGGCTCTGTTCCCCTGTGCCCAGGGAGGGCAGCGGCACATGGCCAGTAATGGTGACAGGCTCAGTGCTGCCCATGGGCCACCAGAAATGTCTGTATTGAGATGGCTGGGGCAAGGAAGGAAGTCACATCAGGTAGGGAGCTGAGCACAGGCTCACCTCAGCTCAGGAGTGAAAGTAACAAGTATGTGCTAAGTAAGGAGAACTAACAGAGAGAGACTACTTCAGAAAATCATTCATTGCAGTCCAGATGAAAACATGAAGGTTTTTAAGCTGTGAATTGAGCAGGCAGCCAGCCTTAGTCATAGGTGTCTGTTTCAAAAGGGACAAAGTACTACTGAAGCACCTAATTAATCCCAAACTTCACTCTGAGAGGGAAGCCTGGAACTGAGGACAGCAAATTTTTTTCATGCACTCCTGCTTCCGCTTCCAGGTCTGACAATCAGATGTGCATCCTGGAGAACTCTACTAACCAGCAATCTTTTATCATTTCAGTAACACACCTGACATTTTTTGCAGGTAACTCTTTCAGGTCTGTAACCCAGCTGCTTCACTAGTTTTTCTCTGAGAGGTGAAGACTGTCTCAGATGGTGGTGGCTCTAGTCAGTCACAGCTTTCTGCAGAAGGCAGGCAATTTGACTTTGAAGACTGCTCCAAACACACAAAAAACGTTGAACTACTGTAAAACTGGAAGTTTTAAGATTTCTGTTGGTTTACAGAACCAGTTTTTCTGGATGGAGGCAGATAGTCATGTAAGTTTTGTTACTGATTAAGGCAGGTATTTGCATGAGAGTCTGTTTGTCACCAGGTTGTCCCCATGATGAACATGCACACATTTGTTATTAATCTGGAACATGCTGCTGCCCCTCTTTAACTGCAAAGATAGTTTCCAGAACAGCTCTCTTAATGCCTGTGAGGGATTGCTTTCTCTTTTCCAGCAGTATCAGCTGGGCCCGAAGAGAGAGGATGAGGAAGAGCAGAATGACTGAGGATATGGGTTCCCAGAGTAATCCCTCCATGGTGAGACTGAGGTAAGTAGTTCCCTCTTCTCCCTCTCAATCTTAGCCCCACCATCCCCTCAGCAGTGTCACCACAGGTCCCAGTGGACCAGATGGACAGATGGACCAGGGAAATGATCAGCATTAAAATGTAACCTTTTCCTAGTGAGACCATTTCTGCCACACCAGCTCACAGTGTCCTACCTGAGAGCATGACCAAGGCTGCCTTTACAGTCAGTGCATGCTCACAGGTGCCTGCCCTGCTGTTCCCCCCAGCTGTGCCACCCTCCTCTGGCCCAGCCCTGCACCCTCACCCCTTCTCTCCCTTCTCTGGCAGCAGGAGAGCCACAGTGGGCTCTGGACTGAGCCAGCCCTGCTGCCACCAATGGAAAGGAGCAGGCAAGGTCCATCCCCGATTTCCATTCTTACAAAGAGGGATGGGAAATCCTGAAAAGACCATGAGTTAAATGAAGGTTATGCTGATGTTTGTTTTAGACCCCTCAAGTGAGCCAAATATTGCAGTTTTATGGCAGTTTAAGGTAAAAGGTGGGAGGGAAAAGATTTTATTTTCCCCTTGCTCACTGCCACTCCTGTGCTGCGGGTACCCACAGATCTGGCAGGGGAAAAATGGCTGTTTGGAGGTGGGAATTATGCAGAATATGTGTGACTGTGCAATAAAATACAACTTTCTATCATAGATCAGTTCTGGATAACACGCACAGCACAGTGAAATGTTAATCAGATTTCTACTTTGCTGATTGTAGGAAATCAGAGATAACATATCAGGGCTCAATATATTCACTTGATCTTGTGTGGGTAAGGTCAAGCTACCACTGCTGGTCAGGAGCAATTACTGCTGCAAAGGGAAAACCCTTTTCCACCTACAGAGCTGTGTGTTGTTGTAAGCTAAGATCAAGATTTGAACTTAAATTGAACTACCAGTGAGAAATGTGCTAATATAAATCTGTCCTCATAAGCCCAATACAAATTGTAACAGCAATCATTAAAGCAACAGAGAGTACAAAAATATTACAGCTATGAAACTGCATGTTGTAATTACTGGTGTTATCTCAGTGCTTTATATTCAAAGTTCTCTGTTCTGAATACTATTAATGAATATTGATTTGGAGAACAGAAGAAGAACTTCTCAATATTGAAAATGGTTTAGCTGTATTTAAACTGAGACAGTTCCTATTTTTTTTTTTTTGCCTTGGCTGTATCTTTCAACCCCCATCTAACAGCAGCTGTGATTTATTTTTAGCTTCTTTTTTTGCATATTTAAAAGGGTGTTTCCGTATGGTGTGAAGCATAAGCTAGTGCAGCAATTAGCTGGCAAAGAGACTGAGCTTTACAATTGCAAGTAAGTCAGAAAATAATTTTTGCTGTGAATCAAAGACATCTACACAAAGTGAACAGTATGCCTTGACTGTACACATACACTTTAGATCTCTTCATTCCATGGGCCCAGTGGAGTATACAAACTGAATTCAAAGGAGGACATCTAGCAGCAAATTTGAATGCCTATAACACAAAAAATATTGGCTGTGTTGTAGAGCTGCCTCTTAATTCAAAACATATAAATAAAATATTGCAGAAATCAGCAATATCCTTTCAGAAGTACTACCCTGTACATCTAATGGAACTTGATCCTAAGGCTACATTTGCATCTAAACACAATGATCCATGCAGAAAATATCTGGCTTTTATTTATAAATTGCAATTAACATTTCGTTTTTCTACTCAGAATGGTTCTCTTTAAAGAAAAGGAAGCTCTGTCTTCCAAGAGATGATGAACAACTGATTTCTTATTGTTTGGATAAGGTGCAGTGATCCTGTCAGTCAAGACAAGTTACACATAAGGGGTTGTAAGTTTGTGACCATAAAAATGGCTTTGCCCTGCCATCTTCATCTAGGGAAGCAGCATCCAGAAAATAAATTATGTGGGTACAGAGCAAACTCTTTTTACACTTCATCTTAATTAAGAATTAATTAACAAGTCCTCATAAAGAAATAATTAATTTCGGGATCTTATTTGCTTTTCTGTTGTATGATTCTAAACTAATGTCCAGAGTTTCAGCCCTAAAAGACAAAAAAAGCCTTTACAACCAGAGAGCATTTTGATCTCTTATTGGTGTGTGTTAGAATTTTAACAATATAAATCAGTGTTTGGGGTTTTTTTTCCATAGATATAAAACTCCTCAGACTTCTCTGTCTGGTATTTCTCTTGCAGGCAGTTAGTTTCTGACTTCAGTGGCCTCATCAGCAGGGATGGGGAGGAAGGGCTTTTCTTCCCTATTCTGTTTTGCTTATTTATAGTGATTTATTGGTTTAACCCGGCAGAAAGCCAAACACCTCCCAGCTGCTCCCTCACTCCCCACCAGTGAGATGGGGGAGAGAAAAGGAAATAAAAGTCATGAGTTGAGATAAACAGTTTAATAGGACAGAAAAATAAGGGAAAATAGTAACAATGATAAATGAATATAGAAGAGAAATTATGCATAATGCAATTGCTCACCACCCACTGAAACAATGCCCAGTGAGTCCCCAAGCAGGCCACCTCCAGCTGACTCCCTCCAGTTTTATCACTCAGCAAGATGCCATATGGTGTGGAATGTCCTTCTGGCCAGTTGGAGTCATGTGTCCCAGCTTCTTGTGCCCCCGGTCTCCTTCCTGTCAGGGCAGAATGAGAAGCTGTAAAGACCTTGACTTAGGGTAAGCACTGCTCAGCAACAACCCAAACATCACTGTGCTATCAACATATCCTAAATCCAAAACACAGCACTCCATCAGCTACTAAGCAGAAAATTAACTCTATCCCAGCCTAAACCAGGATAACCAGCACTTTAAAGTAGTTGAGCTTCTTCTCAAGGCAGACCAAGGTTATTCTAGATCGCCTTCAACCCTTTCCAAACAGGACACCTTTTTACACAGCCAATTAATAAAGCAGCAGTGGAGCCTGCAGAGACTCAGCCAGACACAGAAACCTGCCTTCCACTCAAGCTCCCTGAGCCCTCAGCTATCACTTCTGCTTGGCCCCTCTCCAGGCTGGATTAGATGCACCCAGCAGGGCACACACACCCTGCCAGAGCCCCTCCACTGCTGTGTGACTCAGACAGGGACAAAACAGCCAGCTGTCTTCAGTGTGTAAAAATGAGGAACATTTTGGGGAAACACCTCAGAAAATACTGGGTATTAAGCAATTAATTGCCTAGCATCATAGTAAATCTGTGGCATGTGGGATAGACTCTAACTCCTTCACTGTTTGCAGCCACTCCTCTTTTGCTGTTCTGAGTATGTCTGCATTGCAGTCACTGTTCACAGAAACACTGCCAGGCTGAGTTAAGCTCACTCAACTCCTGCTAACTGCTGCTGCAGCAGCAAAAACCTCTGTTACAAATTCTGCTTCAGCAGATTTCTGCATGGCTTTGTGTGTTAAACTATCCACGGTGCAATTAGTCAGAACTTTTAAAAGTGAAGGTCCATAACCCATCAGCTGGGCTGAGAACCGTGGAATTCAGATGATCAGTCCTTAGATGCAGGTATTTTATTTGGACATCTAATTAAAAGACCCAACCAAACCAAACACAAAAACTAAAACAACACCGGTACAATTTTGTGAATTTCTGTCTTTGAAAAGGTAGCAATTATCTTTGGTAATTTCATTCCCATGGCACATACTGCCTTTCTGCTTATCTCTGCTGAAATGCATTTTTCTAAACAAAACAAAGCTATTTTATATCTCATACTCAATAGTTTTCAGTATTGATCTTCAAGGCTAAAGGTGAATTTGTACACAGTGCTCTCCAAGTCTATATCTCTGTCATTACACCTCTGTTTATCCCAGGCTCTTCTGGGACCTGTTCCCTATTTTATTCCCTGTAGTGCTTCTCTGACAGTGGCAGGAATGAGAGAAACTCAGGAGAAAGAATTGGGATTTTCTACCCCAAATCCAGGACAAATTTTGATTAAGTTTAGACAATCCAGGGCCAAAGTTTCTGTCCTCCAGCTGCAGTACTGAAGACCTCCCTTACTGCAGCGGGAGGACCCCTACACACTTGCCAGATTTCTGCAGAGGATCACGTTCCTACATACTGCTTTGCATCTCTAGCAGATTTATTGCAGGCTGAAATTCCTCCCCCAGCACAGCACTGCGCTGCAGGTGTGCCACAGGACAGGCAGCACAACCTCCATCTCTGGCACATCAGTGTCCTGCCTTGTATGCATTAAACTTTAATGTATTTGCTGCCTTCCTGACATCAGCCCAAGGCACAAATGTGTTGATCCTGCAAGCGTGAACCTTCAAGGTTCCAGAAGTAGAGACCTGCTCTGCATTTAGATTTCAGTTTGAATATTTCACCCTGTCTTTCTCATTCTGCATAGTCTGGAGAGAAGTCTTTTTATGGAGCAGCCACTGCACATAGCGGTCAAAAAAAGGACACTGCTTTCTTCCTCTTTTTTGTGAACACATGCAGCATTCAGGGCCAGGTGAGGACACAGAGGAGGAAACTGCTGCTACATTGCATGAGACAGGGGCTGGCAGGGGGCATGCCACCTTGTGAGTGGAGCCAAGCCAAGGGCACGTGCACCTTCATAGCAAGTGCATCCCAGCAGTACATCTGCCTTGGCACATCAGCTGATTCAGCCATTCATGTCATCAAATAACAATGGCCTGGTGGATTGAAAACTCGTCTTAGTGCGTATCTGGTAGCAACTTGTGTTGCATGATGTAACTCACCACTTTTGCTCCTTGATTCAGACAGCTGAGCAGAGGAACCTATAGCCATGTTGAGAAAAAGTGGAGCCATATTCTGCTCCTCTCCCAACCAACATCTCCCACACGATATCTGTGGCACTGGTACTGACCTGCTGCTGTTATGTACTGATGGGCTTGCTAAGGAAATTAAATCTCTGCACTGTTGAGAAAGTTTTCCTCATTCATTCCTAGGTGATTAATTGTTTACATGGTCATCAAATTGTCCTCTGAGTGTGTGACAGGAAAATAAGTCCTGATGATAAAGTATACTGTCAAAACTGTCCTCATGTAGTTCTAATTACTTTGGGTGTTACAGCAGACAATTATTCCACATAGAATTTACTGTGGATCAAGATGTACATATAAAATTAATTGATTCAAAATGGAATACACTGCTTTTGTTAAGGAGTGTGCTTTTATCATTAAAAGAGGGAATAGAGCTGAAGTAATTTATTAATGACAGCTGGAATATAGCATTTAATAGCAATGTGTGGAGCATGCTAGATACTGAAAATTAGAAAAATATTTTGATCATCTCTTTGCATCTAGGTGGTGGCACTGTCAGGAGATATTCTTTCATCCTTGCAGTCACTTAATATGCAAAAACTGAATTAATGTCCTGTTATGCAATTTCATCTGTGGGAGAGCCATGCCTATGCTAATATAATAAGAAAAGCATACACTTCATCATTTCTATCCATGACTAAGTCTGGGAAGGTAAAAATGGCACTAGTTCTCTGCGTACTATGCTACCCACAAAAAAGAATTCCTAGCACAGAGATGCCAAAAACCCCCACCCTTGTCAGAACAGACATAGCATCTTACCAGCCACTAGGGCACAGCTTCTCCTCAGTGGGCGGGACCCAAGCTACTTCTGTCTTTCTTGGTTTTTTTTCATCTTCCAGCCTCAAAAAAGAAACTTTGAAGGTAGTGTTTCCCAAACATCTCTCTAGACTCAAGACATAAACTTCTGATGCCATTACATAATCATATCATAAAATGTAAAAAAACAGCTTCTTCACATGATATGGACACAGGATCTCCAGTGCCAGCTGCTTTGCTGTACAAACCATTCTTACTGACTGATATCACTATCTGTAGCACGTGGACAAGTCAGCAGCAAAACACAGAAATCTGCTGTGCTTGCATGTCTGAAGAGAAACAGAAATTTATAAGAAATAAGTGAGAAAAACCACAAGCACCATGATCCACCCTCACCCCATCTGCTACCAAGCCTGCTGAAACCTCCAGCACAGGCTTCTGCTCTCTCACTGGAGGCGTTTGCTGATGGTTTTACCCCTCTGTGCCTCTGCTGTGAGAGCCACACCAAAACATCAAAGGAAGGAAGACAGAAGTGACACTGCTTGAGTAGGGATTCTAGAGAGGCCAGAAAATAGTGCTACAGTTAAATTTGACTGAAGGTTTCTCAGGATAAGGTAACCTACAAGGACTAGCCTAGAAAACACAATGCTAAATGCATTTAGCTGTCAATCACACTTACATGATTAAATTATTGGTATATTCCTCCTCATTGACCTGTTTTTTGATTATTGTAATTTTGAATTCTTTTGTACCTAAATTTATAAGAGCAAATCAGAACGTTAGGCCTTTCTTACACAGTTAGGATATGATCTGCCTATAACCAGAGATATTCAGTTCCCTTGCTGTCTACCCTCAATTTTAAATGTTTGCAAAATTGCAGCTGGCTTAACTGCATTTTGAATTACACAGCTGTGTAATTCAACTACACAACATGTTAGGAAAAGGATCCTCTAAAATAATTGAGCAAATTTTAAAAATATGTGCATCTTCCCTCAAGCTTTTTCTATTCCTGTCAGAAGTCCAACATGCCAGAGCCTCAGGAGAAAGAAGGCTTAATGGATTAAGTAGAACCATCTTGATTTGGCTACTAGCGGGGTAGCCTAACTGGCAGCAGTGATGCTGAACTGCTCCCAGACAACTGCACGGGTTTCCTAAAGGTGCTGTGGGTGTCCCATCCCTGGAAGTGTTCAAGACTTGGCTGGACAAAGCTCTGAGCAACCTGGTCAGTGAAAGGTGTCCTTGTCCAAATCAGGGGAGTTGTTACTAGATGATCTTAAGTCCTTTCCAACCCAAACCATTTTACTATTCTATGCTATGCATTTTACTATCTGCTACCCAAAGAAAATTGTGGTGTTTTGTGTGGCAGTACAGCTTCCCTATCCTGAATGCAAGGTTGCAGCAGTTCCTTAGAGCAAATGCAGGGTAGATGAGGTTTAGCAAAGATGATTTACCAGTGATGCTGTGTAGGGCCTTACATTTGCAGACAGTGATCTGATGAAACTCTTAAAAAACAGGAAGATCTGGTGAGCAGGCAGCTGTTGCGGTGTAAAAGACTTTTTAAAACACACAGACAAGGTAAAGATCACCTCAATCCCCTTTCTGGCAACAAAGTTAAACTCTAGGTGTTGACGGTCACCCCAGTGTTTGCTAACTGGGAAGAATCGTGGAGAAAATCTCTTGTGTGAAATATGTTTTGTCACTGAATTGCTGATCTCTGCTAATACACAGGGTTTCCTGCTTGGTAACTGGAATTAGATGGACAAAAAACCAAAAAAAATATAATATAATTATAATATAATATAATATAATATAATATAATATAATATAATATAATATAATATAATATAATATAATAGCCTTCCAAGAACATGAAATCAAATTCATCAATTCCTCCCTTCATCCTGGGGACCCAGCAAATACCACATCGGTAGAACTTGTGTAGAACAAACACCTCTGGTTGAAACTTCAGGGGCAGATCTCAAATTCATCAACAAAGCTCACGTTCTCTGTAGTGTCAGCAGCAGGTCACCACACCATCCTTTAGGCCAGAAAAACAAGGATCAGGAGAGCCTGTGTAATTTAATCAAAGTTCCTTCATTGTAAGGACAACCACGAGCCTGTGACACCCTGAGTGACAAAGACTCCCTTAGGATGACTTTACAGGTGCAGTTAACATGTAAGACACAAGTTTGGGGTTTCAAGGGTTATCACAACCTTAAATGGGTTCAAAGTCTGGGAAAATTGTTTAACTCCTTCATTCAATGCATGGCTTCCCACCCAGGGAAGGGGATAAGATCCCACTCCCCTATGCCAGAAACACAGACAAAAACAGCCAGGAAAAAAGGAGTCTTAACAACCACATCTATTATTATTTGCAAATTCATCCAGAAATATACTTTGGATTAAAGCAATGCTAATTATTTAAAAAATTAAAGATAACATGGCCCATTTCCCAAAGGCTCCCAAAGCCACATGGCAGACTTGTGAAGCGTGGAAGAGAGGCCAACCTGATTTTTATTCATGTGTTGTGGAGCTTATCTACATGGGAAACAGAATTATGCTCTATTTAGCCCTCTGTCAGGTTGTTCAGGTTTTAAAATAACTGTTAATGAAATCACAAGCCTTCAACACAAACAGCAGCAACAAAAATAGCACCAGGACAGAAAACATTGGACTGCAGCAACTCTGACCCAGAGTGGAGCAAAAAAGCATCTCCCTACATTTCAAACTGGCTTGAAATAAAACACAAGGAATAATAGATTGCATTTTACTGAGGCCTCACAATGATTCACATTTTGTAGCAACCTTCACAGAAATGCAGCTCCTAAAAATTAAAATTTTCCTCTGGCTTAAGAACCTAACTTAGCAAAAAGTAATGCAATATGGGAAGTGCTCATTACTTTGACACATAAGATATCTGGGAATCACCTGAAGCACAATAATTTATCATAATAAAAAACAGCATTTCTTATTTTTTAGCTTTTTCACAGTATTGTGCAGAACTCAGTTTTAACACATTCAAATGGTTTTAGCTTTAATAATATTACTGACACGTAATTTGCTCTCCATTATTTAGAAATATATAAACATACACTTTTTTGGTCTAAAGTTTAGACTGAATTTTAGTAATGACTCTCAACAAAATTCTTTCTTTAAAATAATAAAATCACAGGATCACACAGTGGTTTGAGTTGGAAGGAGCCTTTAATGACCATTTAGTTCCAAACCTCCTGCCATGGGCAGGGACACCTTTCAGTAAAAGTGAATTTTTGCTTGGCATTTTCACTAGAGGACCTGGATAAATAAGATTAAAAACGCAATACCTTCTTTAATGGTGAATAAACATGTGCAAGGACTGTAAGTGGGGTATGGTATCACTGCTGGGACAGAAGAAATCCAAGTGATCACACACCTCCACCAAATCCATCTGTTTTATTTAGTGGGATCCAAAAATGAAGACACAACAGTTTCTCCCCAGACACCAAAACTTCCTTGGAGAAACAAATAATGAGACCTTTCTAACATGCTGACTGTGACCACTGCCCTTGACAGATCTTGCATTTTCTTGTGATGTTTTCCACAGAACTCTGTGTTTAGAAACATGCCCAGAGTTAATTCAGATTAATCACGCAGAATATAAGATACACATGGCTGTAATACCCAGAATTTAAGACATTTGAAATTCTATTTTCACTTTGCCAAAATGCTGGTTCTCTCATGAAATTTCACCATTATTTCATGTACCCTGCCACACTAAAGACTGACCCAGAGTTGTGGCTCCTCCCAGGGCATCTTTCCATCCATGTGAGCACATCTGGGGATAAAAACAGTGAAATTTATCAAGTACTCAGTGCTTTGGTATGGCTGAGGTTATTTCTAGCACTGAGTTATAACCCAGAATATTGTACAGAATCAGAGCTGCATGGGCCCCATGCCCTAAGTGAAGAGCAAAGCTGAACCCTGCCAGGTCTCTCTGTCATACTTAGGGAACTCAATCCACCTGTAATGTTTTCTTCTACTGGCCCAACATGACAACAGAAGCTTCTCACTTCAGAGAAAAAGCAGGCTTTGGATTCAACAACAACACAAAAAATAACTCATTAAAATGAAAGGTTGAGCAGTATGTATTGTGTATTTGGAGCAGCTCAGAAATCAGATGCAAAGAAGAGCTGATGTACCAGACACTTATTGCTAATTTTTTTTTAATGTTAAAATGGAAAAAAACCCCTCCTGTTCACATAAATCATTTGCTTTCTAAAGCATGTAACAGACACAATCAGTGCTCACGACTGCTCTACAAGGTGCCACAGAAAAACATTTGAATTTTCCAGAGATAGAAGCAATTTATGCATCACGGTAATAGCACACAGGACTGGCTCCAGCTCCACTTAAAAGACACAGAAACAATCCACAGCCAAAGGCAGAACCAGCTCCAGAAGTGTTGGGTAAGAGCTTTGCAACACTGATGAAAATTCTGTAATTAATTTCAGAGGATCAAGGATTTAATCTTGCATAATCTGAATACCCAAACTAGTCCCTTAAACAAGACAGCCAGAAACCATCTGCAACGCTGGAAGAGGCTCCTGGTAAAATAAATCTTTCTACTCAAGCCTTGTTAAGTGTTCCTCATGTTTTGCACATTTCTTGAAATTGGAGAAACGGATTTCAGATTCAAAGCACTGAATTTCCTGCAAAAGGAGGATTAAGTGAAGACCAGAGTTTAGATTCAATATGGGCGCTTTAGTTTTTATTTTAATACATAAAGGAGCTTTACCTGCTCAAACACAGGACTTTCTTTTTTTATATTTATTTATTTTCTTCTTAATAAAAGGACCTTTAAGTACCTGAAGCTGTTAGAAGTCCTGCTGTGATGTACCTGTCCCACAGCAGCTGTGCTTTGCTGTATTTCCCATACTTGAGCATTGCAGCTGACTTCCATTCCAATTTCCAATTAAAGCAAGATGGAAATTATTAAAACCACATTTTTTTAAAGAGTGTTTTCAAAATTCTTTCCTCATTTACAAGATCTTGCTTTCACCTTAATGAAAATCAACTTATTAATGAAAAACATCAATGAAAGAGAAACATCCAAACCAGCCCAGCCAAGGAGTGGGTGTAGAAGGTCACTGAAAATTTTTGGAGGCACAATCAGTTTGTGGAATTCTCAGTAATCATTTCAAGCACACCTGAAGTGTTTAAACTCCAGTGTCTTATTTTATGGAATCACAGAATATCCTGAGGTGGATAACATTCCCCAGTCTGTGCACACATCCAGGATTTGCCCTTGATACACTTCCTATGTATTCCTGGGCAATGTGGTTTTCAGTCCTTCCTTAAAGGTTCCTTTTGTGTAATCAAACATTTATTTCCCTCATCCACCCATGTCCTCACCATTCCACAGCCCATCTCACTCTGTTTCAAGAAGTATTTAATTACTGTGGAGTATCTCCCAAGGGTTGACCAGGAAAAGCTTTAAACATCACAAATCCTGCAGCACCCTGAGGGTGGCACAAAACTTTTTCTGGATATTGTGGCGACAGAACAGACCTCACACCACCTTTAATGTGTTTATGGTGCAGAGAGAGCAAATAAAGATATCTCCATTTTTACACCATTATGGAAAGCTGATATTAAAAATACCCATCTCTAGTGTTTCCTCTTTCTCCTGACTGATCTTTTTATGAAAAACCAGACAAGAAGCTGTTCTTGGGCTATGTAATTTTTTGTTTCTTTTGGCTGACTGTCAACCACCCAGCAAAAATAAACTCATTAAGCTGACAAGAGACCTGAACACACTCATGTTGTCAGTGCATCTCAGCATCACTCTTGTGAACCCAAAAGCAATTAAAAAATTAAAATAAAGTTAAACTGACTCCACCCTTAGGATGCAACCAAGTTTGCAATGATCTGTCAGTCCAAAGTCAGTGTCTGGCAGCATCTGAGCTAAAGGGGATGTGCAGCTTCAGCACATGTCAAGCCAAAACAGTTCTAAAACTAGCAGCAAAAAAAGGAGAACATGGAGTGTGGAGCCTCCAAAAAAGCATCTCTGCCACAATTAGAGCTCTCAACCTAATTGTGTTTGCAAGCCTACTATTTTTGCACCCAATCCACACTGCTCTCCCTGTGCTCAATCTGTCCAGCTAGCTGGGATTTTTCCTTTGCTGCCGCCACATTTGTAGTTTGCTGAGCAGATCCCCAGCTTAAGGCTCACACAGAGCCTTGTAATCACTGAGGTTTCTACTTAAAAGCAAAAGGGGAAAAAAGTTACCATGGCTACTACAGTCACTCAGCTTTCTCAACTACTTCAAGACATTAATTCTGAAGGCTTTTTGGCTATGTTTGCACAAAATGTATGCTTCCATACTACTCGGTCATGTAAATTAGGTTGTGCTGCAACGTTTGAGATCACCTGGGACCATTCAATACCTTTGGCTGGAGTTCCAAGAAGACTCCACAAGAAGAAAGGTAATAGTTTCACTGATTACATTAAGGAAATTATAATTAAATATATTAAGTATAATTTAAAACAATAACGAAATGTTGTTTCTTACCCAGCCAAGTGAAGGTAAATATCCAAACAGAGACATTCTCTAGTTCTTAGGCTGAATTTGTAAACAAAATTGGTACTAATACAGAATTAGAACAAAGTAAACCATAAAGTATTTGCAGAAAATGCTTTGAAAATGCACTTAGATTATTCAGAAGATAAGGAAAACATACAGAGAATTATAAATGTGTATAAGATTTGATGCTGGTCTACATCCAAACCCTGCATGAGTAGAAGACAATCCTGCCCAGGACTTGTGTCCCCACTGCTCTTTAGCACCTCAAAAGCACCTGAGCACTTCCTCTACACTCACCTGCATCCCCTGGGCTCAGGCCTGAATGCAAGGATTGGAATTTGAGTGTGAAAGAAAAAAAAAAAACAACTTTGTTCAAGGATGCAAAAGTGTGTGAGAGCATCAAGGGATTCAGTTTGCTGCCTTAGCCACACACAGAATTCTCCCTGAGCCATGCAAGGAAAATTAAATCACAGGATAGAAATAGCTCTCCTCTTTCCTTTTCTTCACCTTCCTGTTCTTGCTGGGTATCAGATGTGACCCAGAAACAACACTTGGCAAGGCCAAGAGTCCCAAACACGCTGAATAAAATTCAGTTTGAATTTTAGGGGGAGCATGGGCCGCCCATGTAAGGCAAGGAAGAGCTCAGCAAACTCTGCAGCCTCCCAGCAGCGCTCCTGCTGAGCAGGACATTTGTCAGAGCATTTTTATCTTGATTCTCTCCCTGCTCCACCTCATCCTCCTTCATTCACGGGCTTCCTGAGGATTTCTTGTTCTTAGAAGTATTTCTGGGAGCATCTAAGCACTGGGAATGGAGATGACGGAGATAATAGAGACATTTAAAATTAGACTAAGCAGCTGTAATTCTGAATTTGCATTTCTGACTTGATTATAGTAAGCACTGAAGACTATCTGCACAAGAATTAGGAAGGAGTTCATGTGCTGCAATAAAAATATATTAATCTCTTTCACTTTGACCCCATTAAGGGGGAAAAGAAAAAGATAACAAATGGCACTTTTATGGAAGTTGTTTCTTTGCTATTCTATAACTTCATTTTAAAGAGTCGCCTGTGGATTTTAATTGCAAGAATTAAAGTAACCAGCTTTCCTATCCTTTACAATATATTTTCCTTATATTTTACTATTCTCCTGATAACCCTGGATTTTCCTCCTTTCATATTTTAGTAATTATCCATTTTATTCCTTTCCTTATGAGTGAGTCTCTACAGTCTCTTATCTGAACAGTCAACATTTGTAACCATAGGATAACAATTTATGAAGCACTTTGATAAATTTTCTATCAAAACCAAACACAGATGAGACAATTTTACTTAAATATTCTGTCACAATAAAAAATGTTAGAATCAATTTAGTTCTATTTTTGTAAAAAATGAAATAACCATTTTCATAGTATGATTTTTTACAGAGATGCAGAAGAAAAAAATAGTATTTGGGTTCTATAGTCAAAGTTTCTCCATAAATATCATGAAGAATTAACCATGAGTAACTTATCACAGCTGGTAATTTTATATCTGGAAGAAAGCCTGATAATAACATTCAAGAAAGTTAGTATTTAATGACAGAGAACATCACACCTGTTGATGATTCATGTTCATTCATTTACTTAAAAATATTAATTTACAGAATCCTCTGAATTAAAGTTACAGAACAGCCTTAAAGAAGAAATTTCACTATCCCAAAAAGCATACAACAAAATGTTTTTCTAGAAGTAGCAAAGGAGAAAAAAATACCTAATCACACAAAAAACAAGTGCCTCAGATTATCTGTTTGCAAATAGTTCTTATGCCTCTTTTTGAAAGAGTTTATTCATTTTCCTTAGTGTGGATCCTCTGGGAAGGACACAACTATTGCCACTGACATGATGGCACTGCAACAGAACTAAAACCAGTGCTGACCAACATTTTACAACATTTTTTAAGTGCTTTACTCCACAGTCTAACTTGAAAGTTCAATCTCTAGGAAGAAACCTTTTGGAGTTTCTTTTGATGTTTGAAAAGACATAGAGAACTGATAAAAGTGGTTTTGTCAGCTCTTCCCAGGATGGACAGAGCTTCTGTGTTTAAAACATAAGGAATATTTCCAACTGATCCTTTCCTTACAAGAACAACTGAGAGAACTGAGAGATTCAGCTGCTCCTGCTGTGCTGAATGGGCTTTAATAGAGAAATGCCATAAAATGAAATATGCAAGAGTGAGTGGGTTTTGTTAGTAAATAACAGCATATTAAAAATTAAGCTTGATTAGTTGTAGAAAAGGGCAAAGTGAATAATCCATTTAGAAGCTTTAAGTAACTTAAAAGCTTAAGCCCCATTTACAGAAGTCACCTGGGCAACTGGGAGTCTCCCCTGACCAAAACCACTTCCACTTTTTGTATTCAGAATTTAATTTCCACTTACACTCAAATTGCCTTCCATTTGAATATTCTTGTCTGCATTAAGCATATTGTAACATATGCTTGTTGTTTTTTTAATACAAAGCTTCAAAGAAAAGGACAAGTCCACAGGAGAAAGAAATGTCACATAATAATGACTGTAACGCCAGTAAAAATAACAGAGTGGAGTATCTACAAAAATATCTTTAAAATACTCTGAACACAGAAATTCTTTGGTATAACTACAAAATCTACTGCTTTTCTTACCTTTCAAATGCAACCCCTGTGAGATGTTCCTAATGTTACAGGATTCAGCTTCCCTTAACTGAGCAATTCTCATTACTTAAGAAGCCTGAAAACTTGGGCAGTCTCTGCTGCAACGTTGAAAATGTCTCTCCACTGTTTTCTGTAGCAGAATACTAATGCAGGGGCTGATGTGGCTGAAAAGCAGAGCTAGACAAAAAATATTCCAAAGGAGGAAAAAGAAAAAAAAAAAAAAAAGCCTGGCTATAAGAAAATGCTGATTCAGCAGAGTTAAAGTACTTTAAGGAAAGGTGTGCTTTGTCCACACAACCAAAGAAAAACTAGAGAAAAGCTTTCCTCCTGCCCCTTACAAAGTCAAAATGCTTTGTCTGATGACAGTACAAGACATCTGAAACAATAAAATGTGTATGGGGGTGGGGGGGGAAGGGAGAGTCCTGCTAGGGGAAAGATTGTTCATTTTGCTGGCAATTTTAAAATTCACCTGTTTGTTTCATGCCAAAACAAAAAATTATTCAAAACACAAAGAACACAAAAATCCTGCCTTCCAACCAATTTTACTGGTAACTGATGGTCACAGCAGTTTATTTCCCCAGAGCAGCTGATCTTTTGTTGTACAAATATGACTTCAACCTATCCTAGTGTTTGGAAACATTCAGGAACCAACCACTGCTTGGAACCAGATATCACTGCTCACTCCATGTGTGATGCTGAGGAAACCATGGGAAAACTGAGATGTAGAGCTCTTATCCAGAAACCTGATACAAAATTCATTTTCAGCTGCAGAGGGCTGAGCCTGCCCAACCAAAGACTTGATACAACAGTGTTATCACTCCGGGATATATTTAGATGTACCATGGATTCCTCTAAGACAGTAAGAAGCTACAATGCAATAACTTAAAATCAGAATAGAAACATGGAATGGTTTGGGTTGGAAGGGACTTTAAAGACCATTTTGTTCCACCCCCCCACCATGTTCAGGACACCTTCCACTATCCCAGGTTGCTTCAAGCCCCATCCAACCTGGCTTTGGACACTTCGAGGAATCCAGGGGCAGCCACAGCTTCTCTGGGCACCCTGTGCCAAGGCCTCACCATCCTCACAGGGATGAATTTCTCTGTATTTCTAACCTAAATTTCCCCTCTTTCAGTTTGAACCCATCACTCCTTGTCCTGTCACTGCAGTTCCTGATGAAGAATCCCACTCTGGATTTCTTGCAGCCCCTTCAGACACTGGGAGGTGCTGTGAGGTCTCCACACAACCTTCTCCTCTCCAGACTCAACAGCCCCAACTTTCCCAACCTGTCTCCATGGGAAGATGCTCTGGTTCCCTTAGCAACTTCTCAGCTTTCCTCTGGACTTGCTCCAACAATTCCATGTGCTTCTTATATTGGGGGCACCAGAACTTACGGTGGTGTTAACAGTACTTAACAGAACTTACAGTGGCTGAGATATCAACCACTTTTTTATACAAAAAAAACTGGTTTCTGGTCTTTGTTGTCACTTCTACCTTTCTTACAGCGATCTTAAAAAAGTTCTGTCTTTTTTCCTTCCCAGCACTGCTCAGGGCAGGCTGGACTCAGCAGCACTTTGCTCCCAGTCAGGTTCAGGTGCTGTGGATCCAGCTGGAGGATCTCACCCATCACTACTGGAGCTCTTGAGAGGAATGAGAGCCTCAGCTGTCCCTGCTCCCTTGGAAAGCTGTCCCTTAGCAATGTTTTCAGAGCACTTAATCCTAACAAATGCAACAAATGCAGTGTTTATACAAAATCAACAAGTTTATCTTAGTCAGGAGTAGCTCTCACCCTCCTGTAAAATACAACTTTCGTTTTGTAACTTTCATCTTCCCATTCTCGTCTTTTTCACATCTCCTTCTTGCATCTCACCTAAAGCAGCTCTAAGGGAGCAATTCCTACAGACCTGAGCCACAAAACCTCCCATCAAGTTATGTCCTAAGCATGCCACTCCAATGACTAACAGGTTAGTGCTGCTACTCTTCATTTCTGCACATTGCCCTTCTTATTTCCAACTGCATATTGTGTTATTTATTTGCTTCTGCTTCCCTGTGAGTGAGGCACAGGGTGCCCAGAGAAGCTGTGGCTGCCCCTGGATCCCTGGAAGCGTCCAAGGCAGGTTGGACATTGATTTTTGGAGCAGCTGGGATAGTGAAGGTCACTGCCCACAGCAGGGGAGTGGGACTGGATGAGCTTTAAGGTCCCTTGCAACCCAAACCATTCTGTGATTTTATGATTATTTCTGTATAGCTGCCCTTCATCTTCCCATGACCATTTGATATTATATCTAAATTCAAAGTATTCCTTTGCTTTATACACCTATGAACAAACTGTGGAGCAAGTGAATAAAGAGTTCAGCTTTCTTTAGCCAAGCCTTAGAATAAGCTGTATTAAAAACAATGCCTACTCACCTAAAATGTAACAAAACTTCTTTATGTCATTCTAGACAGAAAAAAAACAACGATCTCCTGCTGCTGTGTTCAGACAGCATGTAATACCTGCAAGGCATTGTCATAACTACTACAATTTGGCCACAAAACAGATTTCAATAAATACTGTGGTTATAATTCATATGTAACAAGAAGAAAAGTGTTAAGGGATAAAAAAATCATACTTTTTGAAACAGTAGGTGTAAAAAACTAATAGGTGAGGATGAAGACATTTCTTGGCAGAGGAAAAAAAAAGCAAGGGGGAACTGCAGGAACAAAAGAAATCTCAGCTGTCACACAGGTGTGGTGCTAAACAGGGACTCTGAGCTACACCAATAGTGCAAAAGGGCAGATACATTCAAGAAGTAATTCTGCAAGTGCAAAGAAGATGATGATTCCCTGGTACCTCATGAGAATATTAATTACTTTTCCATCTCAGTGTAAATACCATGTTAAAACAGTGTTGCTTTGCAGTAAATATTTTTGGTCAGCAGGACCAAAGATCACCATGGAGAAGCACTCTCAGAAGTGTCCCAGGAGTGATCTGTCCTACCAGCATGGATTTTTAGGAATTCTGAAAACCCTGGGGTAATTCCAGCAGTCTGAATGAACATTTAGGTTGCAAATATGCTGTGGTTGTGACCATAGGAAGGTTAGAACAAAGGCAGTTCTGAACAAAACAATAATTTAAGAGAAATTATAGGGGACCCAACTGATACCTCAGAGCTCTGTAACAAATAATAGGAAGTAAAATAATGAAAGCTGACTTACTAAAATGATTGTGATTTAATTCCTTGATATGACTGATACTTCCAATTGGCAGAAATATCTGTCTGCCTGTATCAACTTCTCTGGCATTAGTGCAGTGTCCTGTGAGAGCCTGACAACCAAACAGAACCAATTAAACTGGTGAAGAACTGGTTAAGTGACATCTCAAAAAGAAAAAAGAGCAGCTTTTGAGAAGAACTCATCACAACATAACTCAGATTATCATGGAGCTCCCCAAAGGGGAGCCACTACCACAAAAGACCTTTTCAATTATTTGTAAGTCTACACCATAAATCATGACATAATTTGCACAAGTATAAATTGATAGAGTGCTACATAACTGAGATAAATCAGTTCCAAAAAGCCATCAGGAGTGTTGGGTATAATCAATCAATGCTAGAAACAAAATGTTATTTAAAAAAGCCACATACAAAGTTGTAAATCAGCAAAACACATGCCAGTCTAGGGAATGATGAACTCTTGTGGAAACAAACAGTCCTGCAAAGGGTTTGCCACAGTGAGAGTACCCAGAGAAAAGGAGATCAAAATGCAGGGCTGCAAATGAACGTTTAGTACGTAAATGTGATGCAGAAGCAGGAGAGTAACACCAGAGAGGTAATATTTAAACACACAAAACACTCCTGAGACAAAGCTCTGGTGTGCTGCATCCAGCTCACGTTTTCATGAAAATGCTGAAAAAGTGGATTTGGAAAAAACAATCCCCAGAAACTGAGTTGTGAGGAAAATGCATGCAGTGAGAAATTTAAAGAATTTCAGCTCACTTGGTTTTTCAAGTAGAAAAGAGAGGGAATACTGGGTTACAGCAGATAAATACTTCCATAAATACTTTGAGTTCTTTAGCACAGTGGAGAAAGGCACATCATTAACCAGTGACTAGAAGCTGAAGCTAAATAACTTAATAAACAGCAGATCCTCTACCTCTCACTGTCTTCCGATCAAAATTCCAATTTTTCTGGAAAATGTTTCAGCCAAATGCACATTATTGCATTCAAGAGTAAGTGGGTGAAATCCAACTGACTACAACAGTCAGGGGTCAGAGCAGGAGATCTAATTGCTTCCTTTGGCTTTCAAGCCTCAGTCTACAAATACTCCTGGTTTTCAGTGCTTCAAAGGCATTTCAGTAGTACCATGCATGCTCAACATTAATATTAAAAGAGCTCTCAACAAATCTGCATGAATTACAGTTGTATTTCCATGTAAGGGCTCGAGTGACACTGGAGCTTTCCTGTTGAGGCTTCTGTCACCAGCAGAGCCCATTAATGGAATTACAGCTCCCTTGTACCCAGCTGAGGTGGTATTTCTGTAAACAAGCATTTACACAATTGAGTGCAGAACTTCACCCTTCATGTCAGTACTTTTTCTCCTCTAGAAAGAATCCCGTTTGACCTGGAGTATGAAAAGGCTGATACAATGCATTGTATCAATCACAGAAACTACAGGTAAGAAAGGAAAACCAGCAGCATTGTAATAGCCACAAAGCCAGGAAAATCTGGTGTTCACATCAGCAGCACCCTTTGAGCCTGCCCCTGTTTATGCTCCTCATCCACCTGGCACTCCAAAACACACCAGCACTCACAGTAGTCTTGACAAATCCAACATTTTTCAGGAATACATGCCAAGGTAACGTACAACATACACGTTAAATATCCAGGCTCACAGAGTTGTGCTGTAGCATCAGCTGCTGTGCTATCTGTCAATTTCTAAAACAACGGGGGAGTTGAAACGTTTCTATCCTGGTGAAGAATGAACTAACTTCAAATTCAGCAAGCAGAAGTTTGAAAAGGCTGGAATTGTCCGAAGCACGCCTGCAACCAAATCAATGCTCCACAGGAGAGAGACACAACCACCAAGTGACAGAGAAAAAAGAACCTTAGAAGAAAGAACCCAGGCATCACACACAGCCAGCGAGACACCAGGGAGGGCACTCACCCCTCCAACCTCCAGAGAAGGGAGTGCCTGCCACCTCACACTACACCTCGCTGAAAATATGTATAAAAGTTTCTTTCCAGAAGCCCTGGAGCTCGGATGTCCCGCCGAGCATCCCCAACGCCACCTCCCAGATGGGCACGGCAGCCAGGCAAGCCTGGCACTCCCCATCACCACCACCACCACCACGGCCGAGCAAAACTTCTCCCGCCCCAAGGAGCCCCACAAGGAGACACTTTGGCTGCCGTCGCTTTCCAGCCAGCATCCCCACGGCTCCTCGCAAAGACAAAGCCACGCTTTAAACTTTCGCTCCTCGCCAGCGGAGCGGATCCTCTGCCGGGAGCTGGCACCTCTCGGGATGTGCAGCGGGGGCTTGGGAAGGACTCGGAGCCCGGGAGAGGCCTGGAGGGAAGGGATGGAGATGCAGGAGGTGCCCGCAGCCCCCTCCCCGCTCGCCGCGACCCTTCCCCGCACACAATCGGAGCAGCGGCGACCGCAGCGCGCAGGGATGCACAGGGCGATGGATAAAAGGGAGGAAGGAGCCTCTAACGCCTGAAGAAAGGAGAATAATTTCAAACAATACCCACCAAAAAAAAAAAAATACTTAAGATAATACGGAGCCAGGTTTCACCTCGAAGTGATGGCGGGTAAATAGATGAATAAGTGGAACAACACACCTTTGACCCTCTCTTTTCTTCCCTAAATATAATCCCTCTCTTCCCATAATACACGCACCACAAAATGACCATTAATTCAAATCTATTCTTTACAGGAGGGGGGGATTATCTCTGTGACCGACTCTGTCTCTTTCCCTCTCCCGGTCTTTCACTGCGCGAGAATTGAAATTGCATTAAAAAAAAAAAAAAAAAAGGAAAACCGGAGGGGGTGGGGGGGAAGGCAAGATTATTATATCTGGAGGGTGCGAAATGTGGGCACGGGGAGAGGGAGCCTGGGGGATGGGGAGGAGTAGAGAAAGGTGGCTAAGGAGAGAAGAAAGGAAAGGAGGACCAGGAAGCGCAGGGAAGGATGAGGGAAAGGCGAGATAAGGGGGAAGGAGGATAAGGAAAGAAGGATTAAAGGAAGGAGGTCGGGAGGAAGGATGAAAGGGAGGAAGGGATGAGGGGAAGAAAGGAGGATGCTTTGCCCTGGCCTCACCTCAGCTCGGTGGGTGGGGGTGGGAGAATCTCTCGCCGCCGCCGCCGCCTCCTCCGCCACCTCCTCCTCCTCCCCAGCAGCGCCGGTCACTGACGGGCCGGGTGTGCGGCGCGGCTCCCTCGCCCGGTCCCCGCCTCCCCGCTCGCCTCGCTCCCTCCTCCCGCCGCCGGCCCGAGCCGCGCTCGCTCGGCTCTGAGCGGAGCCGGGCGCTGCCGCCGCGGCCGCCCCGCCACAGCCACTGGGGGAGGAGGCGGCAGCGCGCCTGCGCCGCCGGGCGCTGCCGACGAGGGAGGGAGGGATGGACCCGCCGCTTTCCCGGCTCCGGGGCCGGCCGTGAGTATGGAGCGGGCCCGGCTGCGGCAGGTGGGGGGCTGAGAGCGGGGCACGGGCGCTGCGGGAGCGGGGGACGCGGCCCCGGTGCGGGCGGTGCGGAGCGGGAGGCGCAGGGGCGGCGGGAAGCACGGGAGGGATGGAGAGGCTGTTTACGCGAGCGGGTTGTGCCAGCACGAAGGGAATGGGTTCACATTGAATGAGAGTGCGTTTGGATTAGATAATAGGGAGAAATCCCTCTGTATTAGGGCGGTGAGGCCCTGGCACAGAGAAGCTGTGGTTTCCCCATCCCTGCAAGTGCCCGAGGGCGGGTTGGACGGGCTTGGAGCAGGCTGGCACAGTGGGAGCTGTCCCTGCCCAAGGTAGGGATGGATAGAGATGGGCTTCGGGGTGCCCTTCCAGCCCAAACCATGCCGTGATTCTCTGCAGGCAGTGCCGGTAGCGGGGCCCCTCCGGGCACAGCCGGGTGGCCCGGGAACAGCGCTGGGGGCAGCAGGGCTGGGACGAGGAGCTGGAGGCGCTCTCTGGGTGCGCCCCCGTCATGGGCCCGAGCGCTGCCTCAGGCGCCTCGCAGGGGGAAGGAGGAGCGGTGGGGTATGGATGGACCGGCAGGACTGATTGCAGAAGCCTCGGTTCTCCTGCTCTCTTCAGCTGCAGAAACTCTGTGTGTGTCTTTCTTCCTTGGGTGTTCGGCAGACCAACCTGACAGGAGGGTGTAGGGTCTCAGAGAGCCAGCGACAGGATGACAGGTCGCAGCCTTAAGCTGCTCCGGGGACGTTCAGATTGGACTTTAGGAGGGATTTCTTCACAGAAAGGGTGGTTAGACATTGGGATGGGCTGTCCAGGGAGGGGGTGGAGTCATTTATCCCTGGGGGTGTTTAAGGAAAGACTGGACACGCCACTCAGTGATGTTGGATCATTGGTTGGACTCGATAATCTCAGTGGTCTTTTCCAACCCAATTGATTCTATCATTTGCTGATTCTGTGCACCAAATACCAGGGTTTGGTCCTCTCTGCAAAGCCTTGCACTTTCATTTCCCCCTTGCTCATCCTACCAACCTTATCTTTTCTTTTTCACTGCGCTGGCAGCACCTTCTGCTGTCTCTCTCGGCCAGAACGTGCTGCCACCATCCTGCTCCAAACCCCAGGGGTGGAGGAAGATCCCTGTGGAGCGTGGGTGTCACCAGGGGATTTTGCCATTCCCATGCACTGCGAATCCCACTGACGTGCTGTCGTTCTAGGCATCCTTTGCACCTCTTGTGGCATCCATCTGCTTCCCTGGCTTCTACAAAAACTCACAGGCACCAAGGAGGGGAGGGGGAAGAGTCCTCCCGCGCTTTTACCTTTGCTTGACAGTTTTAGGCTTGCAGGGATCTTGCCAAAACAATTTCCCTGCCTCAGCCTGTATGGGAATGATGCTAGTGGTACAGGTGACTGATAGGCCTCAAGTAGAGGCAGCAGTTTCCAGTCTTTTTCTTGTCTTTTCCCATATAAAAATATAGTCAGGATCTATATTCTTTCTTAACAGGGAATAAGTGAGGAGTGGAGCTGCATAGGAAGCTTCTCTCAGGAATTGAAGCTGGGGGAAAAAAATTCTTAGGCAAGAACTCATTTAAATATGAATTTAAATGTGACCAGATGCTGCATGGCACATACTTAGTGCAGCCATGTAGCTGGAAGTAGTCACAGTCAGTAGTGTATAGAAATACTTGGAATTATTATAACCTCACAGTGTCACGTGTGAGCAGAGACCATGCTAGGCTGACCTCCCCTTTATGATGAGATGCAAATTCTTGGTGCAAGGCAAACTGGGGGTTTAGTTTGTGCTTTAATAGGTTTGCAGGTGGCACCAAATTCCTTTTCTAGGTACTGTTATTGTCCTTCCCACCCTGTTAAATGGAGCTGTGATGTTAGGAAACTGTTGCCCACAGACCTTCTGTTTCTTGCCTATATTTTTATAATCTAAATGTTTTGGATTGCTGGTTGTTCTAGGTAGGGGCAGTGCCTTCCTTTGGAACTGGCTGCTGTGTTGTGAATATTAATGGCAACAAGGAATGTTCCCAAACAGAACATGGTAAATTACCTACTGCTTTATCACCCTGCATTACTTTACTAATTGAATGTCAGCTAAATGTTCCTTCAGGCGTCTGACTGAAATGAGCATGAGCTACAGTGTACGTGTAAGACAACAAATAATAAATAAGCATGATTATGAAAAATAGTATTTCTCCCCTTCACACCAGTAGCAAGGCTTCAAATGCATCTCTTGTAAATTTAAACCTAAGGACTCATTCAGCTGGTTTCATATGTTTTTGTTTAAAGTGTGTCAATTTCAGAAATCGATGAGGTTGCTTACCTAGTCCAGATCACTTTTATCTGAGACAGAAGACATGGATTGCTGGACTGTTGCTAAGAGATCTCCCAGAATGCCATGAAGAAATCTGAAGATCTGGAAGAGCTCTATGAACTTGCTTTTTTCATGGTCCTGAAGGAAGCTCTGTCATTTCTTTCTTTCCTTTAGGTTATTAAGTGATTTTTGAAATCACCCTTATTTTTATCATTATCTCAAAGAAAAAGAAGAAAACTGAATTTGATACCACTAAAAACTTTGTTTACTAAAAACTGAGATAAGCTGCTGAGCTGCTCAGTGAGTGAATGTAGCTCACACCAGCCAGGGGAGGCCAGCTGACAGCTCCAAACAAAGGCTTTTGACTCCATGAGCTTTCCCACTGCCAACATCCAGCTACAGAGAGAGGAGAAACATCACCAAACCGTTGGAGATATTGGGCACTTGGACTAGCAAGACAGACAAAAGGACTGTTCTGTTTGCTTTTTTTTTTTAGTTGAGTATCAACTGTGGAACTGCCTGTCACAATCTAGAACCCATTATTAAGTGGGTTTTGTGCAAGATGAACTCTCTGACTGTGCCCATTCACCTACTAAAGGTGGAGCAGCCCTTAGCTATGGAAAAGGCCATCCGGGAAGTAGTGGGATCATGGATTGAACTCTGTAAGGGCAGAGGGACCAACCAGAAGGAGGATGCACAGAATTCCTGGTGTCTTGTGAGTTCTGGGGACAATTCACAGGATTTACATGACAGGATGAGCATTGGGGTTCTCTGAGTGCATTCTTCTTGGAAGAACTCAAAGCTGTGTGCTTCCTGGGAAAACAATGAAAGGAAATCAAGGAGTGATAAGTTTCTCTGCTCAAGGAACTCTGCCTTGGTAATTGTGGCTTTACAGGCAGATTGTTGGTTCCAGGGTATCTATCACACAGCAAATTTCAGCACACAGCAGTCTTGACTTTCAAATGTTAATCTGTAGTTTGCTGATGCCCAGACAGATCTGACCTTGGCTTTCTGAATCATCTTTTGAATTTTTTTTTCTTTAATAACATCATTAGAAAGGAGGGACCTTGACATGATATAGTGTAGTGTAAATAATTTTCGTCTGCCTACCATTAAAATCCAGCAAATACAGATTTTCTCCATAAAATTACATGTGACATGTGTTCTCTGACAAAGTTACTTTGATAGTGGAGACAACAGCCTAAAACTTTTATCTTTTCCAGCATGCCAGAAGGATTTACATTGAGGATAGATTTAAAATTAAACTGAACATGTTTATAAATAGAATCACAATATTATTTCTTCATGCTAATTCTAGCTTTTTGTCTTTTTTTTTTAATGTAACAATCAGTTTATCTCTTTTTTTCCCTCACAATGGACATTTAGCTTTTGCTATAATATCTGTCACATAATTTATCTCTTTTTTTCTCTGTTTTCTTGTATTTTCCTTGCATCTAAGTACTGTACAATACCAGCTTCTTCAGTTAGACTAAATATTTGACATGTCTTCAGTCTTACAATAGCTTGATCTGCTTCTTGAAGTATTACAAACTGTGTTTTTATCTCTACATCTCACTTTTGTGAGAATTACCACAGCAGGAACTTCCCCCCTTTCCCCAGCGTAAAGTCTCAGCATTGTGTCTGTGTACATGCAAAAAAACTCTCCACACCTTTTACTCATCTTTTCTGTCGTAGAACTTTCTTCTAGACCAAGAGAGATCATTGCTGAAAACAATTTTGATTGTTAGCTTCAAGAACTTTTTTGAGTTCTTACATCTTCAGTTATTATCTCAATACCTCTGTGTCTGAGCTTTTCTTCACCACCTGATCCTGAATGCTTTTTCCTATTTGTAGAGCATTTGTGCTTTAGTGAAAAAGAGAATTTTGGAGAACAGGGAAACTAAGACTAGTGAGGTCTTTTAAGGAAAATAATCATTTAAATGATATCTAAGTGAGAGAAATTGAGGAGGGTCTATCTCACAGGCAATTCAGACAGACTGAAAGCTGCAGGTGGAACTTGGAATACTTTAAGCTTCTTTTAGGCCCAGTGATGTCTAAAGACAAACCAACTTGTTGCTTTAATTTAGATATTGGCTACCTGTGCTGAAGGGAGGTTGGCAGCAGTTCCCAAAAGGTCTTTCAGTGCCTTGTGTAATAAGACATTTCTTTTTGGACTTGACTGAGTGGACATAAATAACCAGGGATTGACTAACATCACTCCCTGTCCCTGAACACATTTGAGTATCTGAATTTCAGTTTGGGTGTGTCATTTTTGAGCGCTGTATTGCTCAAGTAAATGTGTCAAAAATATTTCCTACACTGAGTATTTCCTCCTGTGCTGGGTGTTCCATGAGCAGCACAGTGAAGCCTTCCCAGCCTGCAGGATATTTAAATTGGGTATTTTACGTAGAGTCACTTTTCACTGTCATATTTTCTGGAAAAATCCCTTTGCCAGGATTTCTCTCCTGGGAAGCTAAGAGGCCTCAGAGAAAAAAAAACAGTATTATCTCATTTGCTTCTCCTGTGTTTTGGTGCTTTGGAATGTGGTTTGGAGATTGTTTATCCAACATGTGAATTGTTTTGACTTAATGACCAATCACAGTCCAGCTGTGTCGGGACTCTGGCGAGAGTCACAAGTTTTTATTATTATCTTGTTAAGCCTTCTGTAAGTATCCATTCTCTATTCTTTAGTACAGTTTAATATAGCATTCTTTAATATAATATAATATCACAAAATAATAAATTGGCCTTCTAAGAACATGGAGTCAGATTCATCTTTCCTCCCCACGATGGGGGACCCTGAAAACACCACAGTCACTTGCAAGGCGGGCTGTGACACAGAGGCCCTGCCTGCCATGCCCTCTGCCACCCCTTGCTCTGGCTCAAGAGAACCTGCCAGGCAGAGCATCCAGGGACTTAGCCTGCCTGAGACCCCTGAAGAGACTTGCAGGCAAGCAACAGAAGCAGTTTGTTTGGAAAAAACCCACAGGAGGTCTGTCTATTAATGCCAGAGAGGATGGGGCAGATACCTTCACTGCTTTCAGAAAGCTGAATTTAAAAATTCAGAAGAAACACAGAGAGTACACCTGCTGTTTGCTGGTGTTGGACTTAGATCAATGCCCACCATAGCAGGCTGTTAAAAGGCCTTTTCCTTAAATAGTTTCTTCTGAAAACCATAGGAACAGGCTTTAAATTTTGTTAAAATTTTCCTTTGATCTTCAGTTGATGCCACCAATTATCAGAGCAGGGGGTTGTGTGTTTGTGGAGATCATCTGTCGCCTTTAATTGCAAGGACACTTTGCAGTAGATTCATTGAGTCTCTATTTCAAAGGGGGATAGAGAAAGAAGAGTTTAGAATTTTTGCATATATTCAGAGAATGTGATATAAAATTTGGAATATTCAGTTCAAATGCCATAACTTCTTTTTCTCACATTTATAAAATGAATATTTTTCTGTCTCAAAGACTGAGACTCAGGAAAATGCATCTTCTCTGCTCTTCTTGAGTAACTGACTTGACTTCTTTAAAGCTGCCTCCATTTCTCTTACCTCAGAGCTTTCTTAATTGTACCTATATCAGAAAAAAAATCATTTTCTCTCTCCTCAGAGTTCTTCTTTCCTCCAAGCCCCTTGTTCAGACAAGCAGCTCTTAGGCAGAGAGTTCTGTTTCCCACGTTGACCCCCACCTTCGAGCTGTTTGTCTCCCATCTGTTGTTTGTAAACACTTCATGCCTCGTGCTGCTGATGTTGTTAGCTCCTTGGAAAACAACTTCTATTTTCTTATGTTTGCACATTGCATCAAAACAACAGGAAATCTGTCCATGCCTGGGGAGCCCACGCAACGCCAGGATCGTTTTTTCCTTGCTGGGGATCTCAATTAAGGAAACTTGTCAGAGGTAAACAGTGATGATGCAAACTGTAATTCAGTGTGGTTCATCTGTGCACAGAATTTGTGTTCTGGGAGTCTTGGCCAGGAGGGAGAGCAAGGAGAGGGAGACACCAGAGCAGGAGGGAGCTGGGCTGAGTGTGTGAGAGAAGGGACAGGAGGTGACAGAGGAATGAGGCAGAAGGTGAACAGATTAAGAACTGCAGGATGTATTTTTGGCTCATGCCTTTGCAGAACTAGTTAAAACTTATCTTCTGGAACTTCCCTGTCCCTAGAATCCCTTTCTTTTCCCAGCCAAAGAAAAGGATAAGGAGAAGGATTAATATCCAGATGTTAATTTAACTGTCACAAATTAAGATTGACTTCAGAATTGTCAGTCTGAGGGGCAGAAGGGTTTCTGTGCTGCCATGGCTGCAGATCCACTTCAGCAACTATTCTGCTCTTGAAGAAAACAACCAAGGGATTTGCTTCACTTCAGGGAAGTTACTGCTCTCAAACCTTCTGCTTTTTCCATGATTACATCCTGTTGTGCTTTCTACACACAAGTGGGATGGAGAGCTGTCCAGTACTTGCTCACCACAGTGAAAATTGCTGGATTCCTCCGTATCCCACTACTGTTCTTCCATGTCCTGAGTATTGGACTAAATTTTGATCCTTTCTCAGGCTTGTTATACAATCTCCTGTTGCCTTTATGAGATTTATGGAGGACAGAACATGACAGGGATTATTTCTATCTGACAAAATGTTGCATGTTGGTAGTCTAGGAAAAGAAACTCAGGTTCAGAAACTTTCCTACTTGTTTATAATTTCTGGTTTGCTCTACATTAATGATTCTATGTGCTTAATCAAGGGTTAAAGCAGGTGGTTGTGATATATTGTTTCCTAATGAGAATAAATGCAATCAAATGTATTTTCTATCTTTTGAGCACAAAGCAGTGACCAAGATTTGTTTTACTTACAATAACATTTACAGGAATTATTTCCCATGTCTTAATGAATGTAAACTTTCTAATTCCTTTTTTTTTCTCTTGACAGAAGCCCAAGACAATGCATTTTTCCAGCATCTCCTGTAAAAGTGCACAAGAGACCTTGAACAAAAACATGGCCTGAAGAAAGTTAATGAAGTTGTTAATAGTCTGTGCCACAAATGAGAAGACTGTGGATGATTCTGGTTTCTTCCTTCAGGCCTGATGAGTCATGAAAATGATAGAAAGCTAATTTTTCTAATGGAGCAGGTTCTGTAAGTGAAAGAAGAGGAAAAATCAAGGAAAAAACTAAAATACATCTGATGACAAAAGCTACTACTGGTGGTGACCAGTGTGTTGTAAGCTAGGATTTTCATGAATCTTAATGGATGTTTTGACCTAATTTACAAAGTCTTCCTTGTTAATTAACTTTTTTAGAAAGGTCAAACCCTTTTTTTCCACTAAAGGTCATGTACTTCAACTAAGAAATCTTTTCTCGTCTGCAGAACAATACAGCAACACAAAATTCAGGTGTTTTTCATTCTGAACATATTAATGGATCATGAGCAATATGCATGGAGTATTTCACACCCCTTTGCCCTGTCCTCAGTAAATAATTCTTTTTTGTGTTTGTGTGTGTGAATGATCCCAGGGTTATGCAGTTATCCAGCAGCAGGCTCATCCTCTGGAGCCTGGAGATGGAGGTAATTCCACAGAGAAGGAAAATGACATTCCAAAAACCCACATGGACCTGAGAATTGTGAGAGAAGTGTGAGAAGAATGCTCCTTGTGAAACAAGGGTGCCACATTTAGATAAAAACCTTTATTTCAGTATCAGAAATGCTGTGAACATTTCAGTTCATTGGAATGTTCATTGAATTGTTCAGCTTTATTGCTTTTGAAAATGGTTGTACCTCCTGGTCAGTCAGGTCAAGTGGTACCTAAGGTCTCACAGGCCTTACATAGAACACACTGTCTTGGTTTGGAAAGCCAGGTGTGTGCTAAGGAAGGCAGGAGCCTCCCCTGAAATGGAGAAAATGAACCCCTCACCCCCCAAATTGCTATAAATTTTAAATTAAAGGACTCTCAGGCAACAAAAGTTATGGGAGTAGGAATAACAGTTCTTTAATCGGGAAGAAAATAAACAATGCAGTAAACTAAAACAACACTGACAGAGTCAGAACTCAACCGGACACCCTGCAGTCCAATTGGAATTATGACTGCAGCCCTCCTGGAGTGCCAGGTGTGGTTCTGCTGGAGCAGGGATCCTGTAGAAAGGTGCAGTCTTCCTCTGAAGATCGAGGGGAAGAGGCTGCTGCTGTTCCTCTGGGAAATCCAGTGGAGAAGCCGTGCTGGTGTTCCAGAATCTCCAGATTATATCCAGGTAGGAATGCTTGGCTCCTCCCTCTGGGCTCACATCTCCCAGTGGGATGCTGTAGTTCTTATCAGCCATGCAGTGACATTCAATAGCTGTTATCAGCAGATGTCCCCTGCTCTCCCACTGAGGGAGGAGTGATTGTGAGCACTCAGAGAGAGATAAGGCAAATTGCCCACTTGACAAAAGACAGCTGCCATACAGATGGTAATAGAATGCATCTTGCCTTGCAATCTGGAACACACACCTAAAACAGGAATGGCACTGCAGGAATATTGACATCTTCAAATCATTCTTCCTATTTAAATAACAGCTGAATGAACTACCCCTTTAAAAAAAACCCAAAAAACCTAAAGAAAGAAAGAAAACAGAAAATGCTTTTTCATTGAATTGGTGAACCTGCTCAGAAATACTGAAGGGACACAGCAAACAAGAGTGGTCACTGGACTTGCAATAATGTGGGGAGAAAAAACTACCAATATCCTAATTGGGGAATTTCTCTGACAGGAAACTGCGATCCATTCCACTTCACAATTTCTTCATGCAAATTACACAAAATATTTTATAAAACCTGAGTAATTTCCATAACAGAATTTTTGGCAATTTAAAGCAAAACATTTTGCTGTGACAGTTCCTACAAATCTTTTAGCTTTGTTTTGTATTATAAATATGTCAAAATGAAGCCATTTCTTTCCAAACAAAAGTTTTCCAGGCTTTTAAAAAATATTTCTTACTTGCCAAAGTCAAGATGAAGGCTAATTTCAAATGCTGTAACTTAGATCTGCATAACCATAAACCCACAAGGACATAGCTTTAGTCTTATAAATAAGTAATGTCATTAGATACAGTATTCTTATTTTAATTGACTCTGTTTCCTACTCTGTATAACAGTGATTGAAAAATAAAAGTCATTTAACATTGGTGAAACCTTTTCTAGTGGTTTCTGAACTGGAAGTCAGCAAGCACCAAGCCATTTCCAAAAATGTTATTGGTTTTGGGGTTTGTTTCCATAGTGAAATCTAAGTGGATACAGGGAATTGCATCTAGTCCTTTGTAAACAAGAATCTGGTGAAATCTCAAAGACATAAAAATAGCACATATTTACCATGCAGACATCACTGATGAGACCCCACATAAGGAACTCATTTCATTTTCTGCAGGTGGACCACTGTAAGTAAAAAAAGTGTCTTTTTATGGGGGATATTTACCAAGTTGGCAGTTGAGTCTTTTCCTTCAGAGGTATTGAAAGGACTGGGTATCTTCAGATTTGGGATTTTTTTTACATCAGAAGAAAAGATTTTTAAGTTGGAAAAGGAGTTGGCAAAGATAGAATTTATCTGTGTGAGGCAATAAAGTTGCTGAATTACAGTTCAAGCAGTTTCTTAAATTTAAATTCATATATATTCCTCCCTTAAATTGACCCAGATGTGTCCTATACATGAGTTAAGCATGGGTTTAATCACAAATTATCAACTGATGGCATCTCAGAGGGGCTGACATCTGTGTTACTTTGTGCTGTAGTCTCTCAAAAAGTGATTCAAGAACTACAACATGGTAGAAATAAATACTTGGATTTTGTCAGGAAAGTAGAAATCATTTGATTAGTGGCAGTTTTATTTTCTGGTGATTTGAAAGGGAGGAAAAAGGGAAAGGGAGTATCCCAAAGCAAGAAACAAGAAGAAACCACACTGAAATAAAAGCAACAGAGGGTAGAATATTCTGAAAAAGCATCTGGAACAGAGCTGATTTAAGATCAAGGAGATGAGGAACTGCAGGAGCCAGTGGTACCTACATTTTTTCAGCCCATGGTGAAAGGCTTTATGCTCAAAGAAATAGAACACAGAGTTTTCTCTTGGTCTTTTCTACCCCAAGCCATGGAGCTGTCTCAGTTACATAAAGCAGTTGGGAATGGAAGAGAAAGGTGCTCAGTAGAACTGTGATGAGATGTCACAGAGCTCTGTGAAAAGTGATTCTAATCATGAAATTTTAGGAAAAACTCCTGGTTTGTTGGATTTTTATATATTCAAGCTCTAGCAAACTTCTCTCTTTCCTTCCACCCACACACACTGACATAATACAACTTTTGCAATTGAGTTGAAGGACCAAGATACACATATTTTATACTTTTATTTTAATGCTTCAGTGTTTTTTTCCCCCTTAGCAAGTTATAAATGCATATGGGTTTGGGAGAGTTTGAAGTAATAGGGAGTAAAATGGAAAGTGCTTCTGGGAAATTGCCTATTTATATAAAGCTGATGAGGAAACAAGTGTTTTATGGGGAGCCCTGACTCTCTTAAAGGATATTTGGCTCAAGGACAAGGTACTTGCTGGAGCACAAATTTAGGTGTGTCTGTTATTGCACTGCTTTGTGCTGGGAGTGGAAAAACAACATGTATCAGGTGCTTTTTATTATATTTTTAATATTATGTATATATATATAACATTTATTATAGTTATATTCTATATAATGTATATAATATATATATAGTATATAGTATATATATCTTATATATATTTATTATATTTATATATTATTTTCTCTAAATGCCAGCATGGCCTGGTAGTGTACAGACTGATTGTGTGTGCAGATTTCTGCTGTCACGGAGCCATCAGACAATCAGCTGCATTCTAGGCATGGAAAATACATTTAAAACTGGGAGTCAGCTTGTGTAGCACAACTCCTTTCAAGGCCCAACAGGTGTAATGTAAATGTACCAGTAAAAAAGACAAGAACGCTAAGAATATCAGTAACTGCTGCACTAGGTGTGATCACATTTGAGGGAGCAGGGTCATAGAAATCATTAGAGCAAATGACAAAGATGTTTCAGAAGATATGGAAAGAATGAACAAAAAAAGCAAAATTTACCATTTGGTGTCTGATTTTCTCAAGGTGAGTGGCCAATACAGGGCATCCCACAAGGTGCTCAACTCTGTTACTGATAATATCTCATCTTACCCAACAGTAAAATGCTGTCAGAGTAGTTCAAACCTGTGATTTATTTGACACCGTAAATGCTTTTAAAATCTTGCTAATGATGTAAGAAAAAGACATGGAAACAAGCAGAAAAAATGAGCATTATCTAAAGTCAGTGTGGGTGCCTTGACCCATTTAGACTATTAAGAAATATGCTGCATTAAAGTATTGAATATATTTTTTCATTATGTATTGAGTGGCCAAAAATATCTTAAGAGCCTTTTAAGGTAATGTATAATAAAATCTCTTCCCCAAAAGTGGGTCAAGGCTTACGTAGTCTGCATTTCCAACGTGGGTCCCTCCTAAAAGGAAAATCCCAAAGGTACAGAAGGAGCTAACACAGCAAAAGGGTCCAAATCCTGTATTTTGTGATATCCTTTGACCTTGGTCCGCCTAAACTCAGAGCAACAGCCACAGGATGTGGTCTAATATATATTAATGGCAAATTGTGTTGAAATATTTGTCTTTGGTGCTGCAAAAGTGCAACGATGATGATGTGTACTGGCTCTTTTTTTTTTTTGCCTCCTGATAAAAACTCCTGTTTCCCATTAAAACAGCAAGAGGAGGTAAGAGGAGGGAGGCTCCAGGTTACTGCCCACAGCACAGGGTGGTGTAAGAATAAAGAAATAACATGCTCTGAATGTGACATTACAAAGCACCTAATGGGATTTGCAGGGGTGAAAAGAGTGAGCACAGGTTGCCACAGGATCCACTACTTGTTCAGTTAAGACCTTAATTCTTGTGCCTGTTATTAGTTGCAGGGAATTATAAAGCTGTAAATGAGAAGGTAATTTGATGAGTTACACCTGCATGGACATCAGATACAGGTTGAAACTGTAAAAGTAAGATATTGAGCAAAAAAATAATACCCTGTTATCCCTCTCACATCTCCCTTCTTGGACATTTTCTGTAATGTTATTTCCAAACACTAAGTTTCAGGAGTTTTTCCTTAGTAGGCAAACATTCAGGTATTCCAAGACATTCTAATACACTGAGGACATTTTTTTTCTTCTGTAAGGTGACAGTGGTTATCTCTTGAAAAATTGCCTAATCTCTTCCATGTTTTATCTCCAGAGTCCCTCTGAAAACTGTATCATTAGAAATTGTAATGAAACTCAAAAAAGTGACCAGAATAGTAATTGACAGAAGACTTGGCACCTTCAAAATGGGGCTTGGATGCTCAGATAAATGTGGTGGAACGGAGCTGAACTGCCCTTCATGTGAGTTCAGAGCAGCCCTGGTAGGTGTGAGGTTGTGTAATGCACCCATTAAATGTGCCTCATCTGGGAAGACGAAGGGGAAGCATTTTAATGAGTCAATCTAAATTGCTGAAGTAAATGACCATAATGACAGAGACTTGGAAAATTATGTGTGCTTAGATGTGGGACTGCAGCACAGCAGAGGAGGTGCTGGCTCTGGCTGTCACACAGACCTCCTGCATGCTGCTGGCTCAAATGTGCCTTCCGAGCCTTCTGTGCCTTTACGTTTCATCCTAGAACCACTTCAGTGTCAGGAAAATGGAAATTAGAGATGCCATCTTCCAGTGCTGAAGGGAAAAGTGGATTGCAGACCAGCAGAGTACAGTTTCAGGCAATAAATGGTTTCCAAGCTCTTCATTTCTCATGCCAAACAGGAGATCTGAGCACTGCTTCCCCTCTCCTCCTGCTCAGCAAACAAGAAGGTTCCAGCAAATGCCATAAAATTAGGTTCCTAATTTCCACTCCTTTGAGTTAGTCTATTACAATATCCCTCTGTTAGGAACTCTGTTTTACAATCAGGTATCAACTTAAGGCACCCAAATTCTTTATTACCTCTCCTCTTGCCAAATTCATCTTGGTCCTGTGAGGTGAAACACCCTTTCCCAGACAAAACCCTATACGAATGAGAATGAGACATCATTTTTTGCACCACAAATTTAAAGAGAGGGAAGAAAAACCTTTCAGCTATAGACTTTTCTGTACTAACAAGAATAGACCCAAAATTATTTAAGTATGAGAGACTAAAACAGTCAAGGTATTGCAGCTTTTCTGGGAAAGCTCATTTTAATGGACCTCCATATTCAGTTATGCACAGAATAAGCTCCTCTATGAATAGCATTAAAAGACTCACCTTTCTGTGAATTTCTGTCCTATATTTTCTATACATTCTTCTCAAAAATCTTAAAGCATCTCCAGCTTTTATTGGTTTTTGACCCCCTCACTGCAAGAAATGAGCAGGTGCTACACAAAGCTTGGCTTTGCCAGTTGTCCTGCTAATTCACATATGCTGTCAGACCAGCTGGCTCCTGGCAAACAGCAGAGGTAAATGTCAGGTTCTTTCCTGTCCCTTGCTATGAGGAGAGCACAAAACTATCCCTGAACAGCACAGTGCAACCAGAGTCCACTAAATTTGTTTCGATAATCTCCAGTATACTGAAAAATTAACAAAAGGGTCAGGCACATAGGGGGAAAGAAGGAAGCACGTTGCTCGTAAACTCTGATGAGAAATTTAAATGTTGTGGATTCATTTAAGTTTTCTCATATTAATCCAAGTAGTGTTACACAACTGATGAACTGTCTTAATAGCATTTTTTTCTACTATCAATAAAAGTTTATTTATTTCTTACCAATGAGAAATGAAGGACCAAATCATCAGATGGGAGAGAGCTGGGTTACTCCATTCAAGTAAGATTTATAACTGGCACTTGCTGGTTCTGGTCTGTATATCTGCTTGTGTGAAGGGAAAATAAATCCTCCTACCTGATTTTGTCGTGAGTATCTCGTTAGGGATCAAATTGACCTTCTCCTCCCCCACCATTCATATTTGGGAGTTTTTAGCCAGATCAGGTCCATCAGCAAAGTGAGAGGGTTGTGGAATAGTGGGGGTGTTGTGCTCTGACATTTTTGGGGGAGTCATGCACAGCTGTGGGATGAGCAAGGATGGATGATACTCCCAGACTGATCATGGCTCAAGCTGCATCAGGGGAAATACAGGTTGGATAATAAGAAAAAGTTTTCCACAGAAAGGGTGATAAAGTTCTGGAATTTTCTGCCTGGGGAGGTGGTGGAGTCACCATCCCTGGGTGTGTTTAACAAAGCCTGGATGTGGCATTGGGTGCCAGGGTTGAGTTGAGGTGTTGGGGCTGGGTTGGACTTGATGATCTTGAAGGTCTTTTCCAACCTGGTCATTCCGTGAATTCTGTGGTTCATAAACTTGGGAGAGAAAATATGTAGAAAATGTTTTGCTGGAGGAAGAAATAAAATGAGGAATGTTCTTGCTCCTGTGGACTGGCCAGGCTGGACAAAACATCCAGGCTAAATGTGGCTGTTGAGCAGCCAGTGACACCACATGAAAAGAGCTTCAGCAAGGGAACAAAAGCGACGCTGTTTTATCTTTACTGCTGATTAAAGTCTGTAACTACTGTAGCTACAAAATTATGCACATTTTAAACAAAAGCCTGCACCATGTCACAAGCAAGAAAAACAAGTCACAGGGTGCAAGGCAAAGCTTTCCTCTGAGGCACTGGTGGTTAACCAGTCCCTCTCCCACAGTGGCTGCAGTGTCATCTGAGCTGGGGACCCGCTGCCCTGTGCCAAGCAGTTGCTGTAATACAACTTTAACCCTTCCCCGGGCTCAGCTGAGCCACCAGAAATACCAAGCCTGGGGCAGAGAGAAGAGGTTTTATCTGATACTGCCTCCAGTGAAAGATAGGTTCATCCCAAAATACCAGACCCCACACCCCCTCCAAACAGTAAAAGAAAACCCAAATCCAGAAGACCAGGCATTAAAAAAAAATTCAAACAGAAAAATAATCAAAGACATCCTGTTAAAGAAATTATTTAATACATCAAAACAAATACCAGTCATAGTTTTAAAAAGGTACTACATAACAGATAAGGAGGTCTGGAGAAACTCTGGAGGGGTTTGCTCAGTATTAAATGATGATGAAATATCTGTACATTCCATCCACCGCTGATTATGGGAAAGAACATTTGATTTGGCAAATTACAGAGAGGCTTAACCCTTCAGCTTTTACAGAGGGGGAAAAAAGAACAGGTTATACAGCCTTGAAAATAATCAATTTTTCTTTTGTGTACACAGAAGCAAATTTATGTACAGCTTTTTTGTGTGTACAAGGCTGTTTCTGAACAGCTAGTCATTAAAAATATCAGTTGTTCTCCTACCATGAAGAGCTTTCAAATACACCAAGGAAATGTGTTTTATTTAAAAAAGAAAATCATTTAATTAAAGATATAAATGCAGATTCAGATCCTACATATGAAAGGCTTGAGATTTCACATTCCAAACTCAAACCTGTTTTTAGAGCTGTAGTCTCAGCTTCAATTCCAAACCGTTTTGCCTTCCTAAAGTTAATGCAGAACAAGAAATAACACTGACCCTCAATGAATCTTTTCTATTCTGATCCATTTCATATTGCTCTGTTCATGTTTATTAACCCTTCAAAAAGCACTTTTCTTCAATGTGTTTCTACTAAAGCAATTAGAGGATAACATCTGGCTGCCTGCTAGAACAGGCAACTACAAAGGGCCACCTAATTTGGGGAGTTTTCAATCTCATCCACAAAATAACAACAATCCTGAATTTTAAGCTGTCATAGAATTGTGGAATGGTTTGGCTTGGGAGGGACCATAAAGATCAGCTAAATTCAACCCCCTGCCATGGGCAGAGGCAACTTCCACTATCCCAGGGTGCTCCAAGCCCCATCCAACCTGGGGTTGGACACTTGGGCACTTCCAGGGATCCAGGGGCAGCCACAGCTTCTCTGGGCATCCTGTGCCAGGGTCTCCCCACCCTCACAGCCAAAAATTTCTTCCCAATATCCCATCTAACCCTGCCCTGTGTCCCTTTAAGTTATCCCAGAGCCAAATCTTTGAACATGAGCCAAAGTCAGTGCTAGCCCAAATATCACTGTGTCTCTAGAAGCTGCTGCCTTAAATCTCCTCAAGATCCAAAGCCTGATTGCTCTTTGCTCAAGCTGACACTGTTGCTTGAAATTCCCTTTCAATCTGAAAAAAGGCCATGATACAGGGGCAAGGTTGTAGCAAAGGCATTTTGGGGAGCCTCAGAAGAGCATCCCCTCAAAGCAATTGCCAGCTGTTTTTTCCACTTCTACCATGTTCAAAGTTCAAGACAAAAGTTCCTTTGAGAACTTGAATCAGGGTCTAACATTTCCAAAATGCACAGCAAAGCAAGAAATGTCACTCAAACCATCACTGAAATGTTTCTAATTACATCCCTGACTAATTACATTACTGTGTCCCTTTTAAGTAGTGGTTTTAAAAGTACAACCCTTGGCTTAAAATTGATTCCTCATTTTTAGGCAATTCTTCCTATCAACTTGAACCAATAGTGCTTAATCAGGTGATAAGTTTTCACATAGAATTGCTGGTTGTAGTCCCAAACCTGCAAATTGCTGCAGGATCAGAGGGGGAAGGGATAATAAAAAAAATTCAACAAGTTGACTGGATCATTCAGCTAGGAATAATTAGTGCAGTTATTTTATATGATATCCTAAGGATATACTGAAACTCACTGTCCTTTGTGTGATACCAGAAAAGGACACTGCAGATCCCAACTGAAAATAGACCAGAAATTTGAGATCATTGCTCCCCACCAGCATTTCTGCCACTGAATGGGACACTTCCATACAGCTGGAAGCCCTAAGTCTCCAAAAATTGTCATATAATTCATTTGAGAAGCACTGGAGACACAGCTAATGCTGTGCCATTATCTTTTGCTTCTTAAATAATTTGGCTCTGATGGCATGAAGAAGCCAAACATCCCTGGAAGTGTCCAAGTTGGACAGGGCTTGTGGAAGGTGTCCCTGCCCATGGCAGGGGGTGGAACGAGATGATTTTTAAGTTCCCTTCCAACCCAAACCATTCTTTGATTCCATCATAGCTTAAAATTCAGGATCATTGTTATTTTGCGGATACAGGACTGAAAACTCCCAAAATTAGGTGGCCCTTTGTAGTTGCCTGTTCTGGTGGCACAGCCACGACCAGTTCTGTTTGGTTTTCTCCCCCACCCTCATCTCCCAACAGCAGCCACGTGCAGTCAACTCAGTATTCCTCAAGTAATTGCACACTGATGGTCCAGAGGGTTTGGGAGCTATTGAAGACACATCAAACATACCAAAAAATGATTTTTCCTGTCCAAACCCTCTCCAACATTTTTCAGGCCCTTAAAGTGACACCTTAACTAATTTTTCTGATGTTTAACGTCTTGCTAAAGGTCTAAACTAATGGGTACAGATAAATCCTTGAAGGAATACATCTTCTCTTGCCAACATTCTTGGCAAAATTTATGTCCTTGTTAATAGTTTTGTACTTAGACATTAAACAACCCTTAAGTGCTCCCACTTGGCTGTATAAATAAGGTTTTTATTTGTGTGAATATTTCTGTTCAGCATATTTGTTGAGAGATACCTGACCCAAGTTTAAATCTGGAAAGGACAGGAAAAGTAGAAAATTTCCATCCTTTCCTGGCATTTGGTTTGGACTATGAATAAAAAATCCACACTAAAGTCCAAACATTTTTGTGGCAGGTGTTGCACAAACATTAAATGGAGGCATCATTGCCCAGACAACTCTATAGATTAAAACAAAAACACATTAAATTGGACATAAAGTCTGAACTTGTACATAAATGAACATAGTAAAGTATTAAAACATTTTGTGGTCCGTTTGTGCCTCTGAGTATAGGAAAGTTTTCTATCAAATCTTTTTGATGAAAATAAAAAGCTGAATAATATCAAGCAAAATATATGCATAATGTTTCAAAAAAAAAAAGAATGCTGAAAGAATAATTTCAAACTAAAAGTAGCATTTAAAAAGTCAATTTCTTTATAGTAAAAGATACAGTTTAAGAAAGAATTCTAATTACTTTGTTTAAGGTCAAAGAAATACTCTTTCAAGTCAAAATCATTTAATCTTTCTCTTCATTTTTTGCCAGGCTGACTAGAAATGAAAGTAAAATGAATTATCACAAGAAAATATTTCAGTCCATGGACAATAACAAAAATGAAATGAGGTAATTAGGCATTTCTAGTATTTTTGTTGCTGTTAATGCAGGGTAGAGGTTGGAAGTAAACAAGTAGCAAATGGAAAACGTGAGTAGGTTGCATGAGAAAAAAGAGCCGCAAACCAGGATTTAAAGAAAAATAAGATAATAGATGTTTGGATTTTGATATGATACTTTTACATTTGATGAGCAGTCCAAGGGACAGTGTGGATATCCAGGATAAATTGACAGATGGACAGAAACGTTTGAGAATGCTGGAAAAGTTTGGAATCGTAATAGGTTAATTGATCAAAAATCGAGCTGAGAACTGCTGGGGTGTGAGCACAAAGCCAAGGAGCCACTCCTTGCTGGAGAGGTGCACTGGAGGCTCCAGCTGAGCCATCGTGGTTTGGGCAACTTCCCCCAGATTTAGGGTTGGGCTCTTCTCAAACCACTGAGTGACAGGACAAGAGAAACGGCCTCATATTGTGCCAGGAGGTTTAGTTTGGATATTGGGGAAAATTTCTTCACCCAAAGGGTTTTCCAGCCCTGGCACAGCTGCCCAGGGCAGTTTGGAGTTCCTATCCCTGGGGGGATTTAGAAGCCATGTGGATGTGGCACTTGGGGACATGAGAAAAAAGAGCTGTACACCAGGATTTAAAGAAAGATAAGGTAATAGATATTTGAATTTTAATATGATACTTTTACATTTGATGAGCAGTCCAAGGGACAGTGTGGAGAGCCAGGATAAATTGACAGCTGGACAGAAAAATTTAGGAATGCTGGGAAATTTTGGAGTCCTAATGAGTTAAAGGACTAAAAATCTGGAGCTGAGAACTGCCGGGGTGTGAGCACAAAGCCAAGAAGCCACTCCTTGCTGGAGAGGTGCACTGGAGGCTCCAGCTGAGCCATCCTGGTTTGGGCAACTTCCCCCAAATTTAGGGTTGGGCTCTTCTCAAACCACTGAGTGACAGGACAAGAGAAACAGCCTCATATTGTGCCAGGAGGTTTAGTTTGGATATTGGGGAAAATTTCTTCACCCAAAGGGTTGTCCAGCCCTGGCACAGCTGCCCAGGGCAGTTTGGAGTCTCCATCCCTGGAGGGATTTAGAAGCCATGTGGATGTGGCACTTGGGGACATGGTCAGTGGTGGCTTTGGCAGTGCTGTGTTAAGGGTTGGACTTACTGATCTTAGAGGGTTTTTCCAACCTGAGTGACTCTATATGAGAAGTACCAATATAAAATATCATGGATATAAACATCCCTCATTTGTTTTCCTCATTTTCTCATCCCTTTTTCCTGTCAAAAGCCCCAGAGGCATTAAGCCACCCTGGGTGGTAAATAAGGCACAAAGTCTCAGCTTACTTTTCAAAGTAGTTCTTATTTGCCAAAGAGGAGAAAAAGTTTAAAACCCTTATTTCCAGAACTGATTCTGTGCTACCTGAAATCTACAGTGTGATCTGTTATTTCCCATTACCACACCTATGTGGAAAAAATCCTCTTTAAAGAGGCTGTTTTACTTCCTGAATTTCAGATATTCAGAGTTTGACCTTGTTTTGTTGCTGTGTGGACAAAGATTATAGTGTTCAAAAGCCACGCTCACCCCTGGATAATTTGCTTGTCTTTATTGCAGTAAATTTGTACATTGATCTTTATTACAGTATCATCTAACAGGATGTTTAGCCTCCACACTCTGTCATGCAGGGCTCTGCACAGCTATGAGGGAAGAATGCAGAGTAGGTATTATACCACACAGGAAACAATATTTTTCTATTTTACACATGTAATTTAGGTTTATATGTAATAAAGAATTATATGTGCCTGAAGAAGGAATTTTCCTGATATCCAATTTACTGTAACACTTGGAAAATATTTCTCCTGGTGGTTGGGGTGGCTTTTTTTCCAATTGTCCTTCCATGATTTCTTTTTCCTCTCTTACATTAATTTTGTTGGCAAATTTCTCAGAATTTCACTGAGATGAATTTTTCTGCCTATTACAAACCTCTACTTCTTTTTTTTCTTTAAATCTCACACTTGTTAGCATTTGGAAGGATATCATAATAGCAGAGCAGCCATGCTGTTTTCACTGGCCATTTCAATGAAGAAAAATAGGCTGCGTGTGACATAATAAACAGACATAGAAGAAAAATTAAGTCCTATTTCTCAAAAGAACATCTAAAAGTGAGCCTATATATATAGGCTTAAGTCATCTAAATGACTTGATGCATATTTTTATTTTAGTATCTGCAGAAAGATGGATCCCAGCCCATTAAAACTAAAATTTCCAGAAAGACAGGCACTCTGATGTATCATCTGTCAAGGTAAAGGGACTAAGAACCTCTAGCTGACTGATATGATGGATTTTCACTTTCCTACTTACTTCAAGAAGGAAGAAAGTGTGGAGCTGAACAGCTGGTAACATTTGCTAAAAGATTATGGTGCTGAGATTCTGATTTAAATTTGACTTTTTGGTCGTAAACACATGAACAACACATGAAATGTTCTTATTCCTTAACATATTTTCACTTGAAAAGAGTGATTCAACTGCTTCCTCTGTAAAACCTCTATAAGATTAAAGAGCAAAGAGGTCTCCAGCTGAAAAAAAAGACATGTATTTCCTGGAAAAGGAAGTCATGCAAGAGGCTGAAAGCTTTCTTTAGGGTAGCTGCTACCACCTTCTGTAAGACTGTTGAAACACATGTAAATGAGAAGTTTAAAAGTATATATATAGAAATATTTGGCAATATAATGACACTCTTCCCTACATTGTCCCCTTTAGGCTTAGAGCTACAAAAGACTTTCTTGGTGTACATTTGCAGGAGAACCACTTGAAAATATCTCTGGCTACTCCACCATATGATGTAAATTTGGAAATATTTTAGCAATGATGTGAAACAAGCCCACAAGCTGTCACAAATACTGTCAGCACTTCTTGTACCTGTAAATAAAGAGAATATCCCATGGTATTTGCAGCCTTTGCCCAATCAGGATGTAAACTCTGTGAGTTCTTTTGGCAAATTTCAGAGGAAAACATTGCCTCACTAAAGCCAGACCAGGACCCCCAAACCTGTTCAGTTAAAAGCAAGTAAATCAATCAATCAAGTCATAGTATTTTCCAAGCTTTGTCATCAGATGTTGTCTATCAAAAAGCCATCCAGAAGTGAAAAGCTGAAGCAGCATGTGAAACTCTGATAAAAATAAATTATAGAATCATTCCCTGGAAAAGACATCTAAGATCATAGAGGAAGACTATTTTAGTGGTTTTCTGAGAGGAGTCTATAAACAAAATGTGAACAAAATCCATCATAACTCTGTAAAACCTAAATAAAATCTGGATTATAAATGGGGTAAGTGGTCAGACTGCACCCCTGCATCATTTATCAACAAGAGCTTTCACTGATAAAAAATAATATCAGTAAAAAACTGATTTCACAGATCGTTCTGAACCCTTTGGTGAGGTGGCCTGATTTAAGCTGCAGAAACTTCAGTAAACCCAGGGAAATCATACAAAATAGGAGCAGAAAATATGTCAGATATTTCAGATATGAAACCACGCCTTGCAAAATAGGGAGTCCAAAAGAATGTTTGGATTTATAGAGGACTGGAAAGCCTTTTTTACAGCCAAAGACTGAACAATATTGATTTGTTTAGCTTATCTGAGGAAAGATTATGATTAAGTCACCTTCTAATTTATAATAGGGACATGGAGAAAAGACTTCTGATAATGGAAAGCTCTTTAATCTGGCTGACAGAAGCATGGCAAAAGCCAATCGACAAAATCACTTAAATCATTTTGGAAATGAAACACACATTTTGAAACCATGGGGGTTCTGTGTAACAAATTACTAAACCAGTTTATTGATTCCCCATAATTTTGGGTCTTTGGGGATTTTTTTTGGAAGAGTCCTAATGTTGTCAAAAGTTACAGCCTTGATGCAGGAAGTGCTCTGTGAAAGTGCATGAACTGCACCAGGTTCAAATTAAGGGAACACATTGGTGTCTTCTGAGTTTATAACCTGTAAATCTTTAATATTAGGCCAAAGTTATGCATGTCTGTAGCTTCTGAGATAAGTTGTATTGTCCTTTGAGGAAAAATAAAGTTGATAGTTGATAATTCTATTATTTTGTTTTCATTTAATGACATCTCCCAGTCTAGCTGGCTGGTTTGTACCTGCTGGAAAGGAGAGTTGGTGTTATATAACACTTCCAAAACATATGGCTCTGGGCTTCATTTTGTACACTACAGCTCACAGATTCCAAGAATTAATATCTTGTGTCCATCATTCTCCCACACACATCACTTGGTATTTTTGGGTTGTTTTGGTTGTCCCTGATATTTTTTAAGAAATCCAGAAAACTTCCTAGAGAGCAGCAGCACCTAAATACTGTTATAATCTTCATTTCTGTAGTATGTTGGGTTGTCTCTGCATCTATTGCTGCAGCTGAAGTTTTGGATGTGGTTTCAGAAGTTTCAAGTAGGACCAATCTCTGTGGGAATATTACAGGGTATTGCTAAATATATATATTGGCAGATTAGTTTATTGAGCAAGAGGGAAGAATTTGACAGCATTTTCTAATTCCTGTAAATTATAGTTGGTTTGTTTAGTGAAAAAAAATAAGCTGATTTAACACAGCAAAGCAAATATAGATACCAAGCTATAAAAGGGGTGTGTGGAGGGTGTTATAAGTTGTGCTTATCAAGCTCTGGAAGATTTGAGCGGAGGTTTTTTTAGCAGAAATGTTCAGGGAGGGAACATCAGTCCTAGTAAATAGAATTGGTGAGAAGTGATTTTTGACAAATAATGCAGGAACTGGCAGTAATTTTAACAAACAGTTCTGCTGGCTGGGAGTGACTCACTCCAGCACAGTAAAGACTTTGTTGTTAAAAGTACTTACACTCACATTAGGAGCCTGAAATCATCCCAGACATAATGGCCCACTTTGAAAGAGCGGGAAACATTAAACAGATTGTCCAATCCAGAGAAAATAATCATAGGAAAATTTATTGAAAGGCAGCTCACCAAATAGCATATCCTGCAGTTCAATCCCGTGGGTTTTGCTCTCCTCATACCAAGACTCCAGCCTGTGATTTCAACTCCACAGCATGAGTCTGTAAAATAGGTCTTTCCAAGACTGTAAAACTAGGAGAGGTTTTGGGGCAAGGACTGCATAAAGATAGAAGCAACAATAAAACCCTTGTTCTGTAAAGAGGAGGGAAACCAGTGCAGCGGCAGCATGATTCATCCTCCTTAACTTCAGCCATCCAAAAGGTAGGTGTGGAATCAAAGTTAGTCACTCCTTTTCTGTCACTTGTGGAGGAAGATGTATCCTGCCTGCTTCAGAGAACTACTTTGGGAACTGCTATTTAGAAAGACTTCCCTCTCTTCACTGCCATGGAGGATACCCAGGGGAACAGCCAGCAGAAATCAACATCTTCCAACATAAATCTAGACAGGATTGCTCTATCTCTAGGTTGCCAAGAAAAGCTGTGGCTGTCCCATCCCTGGAAGTGTCCAAGGCCAGGCTGGATGGGGCTTGGAGCAACCTGGGATAGTTGAAGGTGTCCCTGGTTGTGGCAGGGGGTTGGAATGAGATGATCTTAAAGGTCTCTTCCAACCAAACCATCCTGTGATTGTCAGCAGTCCCACTCTGCTGAAACCAAGGCTCTGTAATTCACTCTCTCTGAGGTGTATGCACAAAGGGGTGCTGGTTTCTGTGCATACACAAGGTTCAGTAAAATAACTAAATAGAAGAGAAATCAGGAGATAAGCAGACACAAAGTAAAATTAACCACAAGACTTCAAGAATCACACTTGGCATCTTCAGCCCATAGCAAAAAACCCTCAAATGTCCCACATTCCTAATCTCAATGAATTGAGGCAAGGTAAAAAATGTGTTCCAATGAGGTGATTTAACCAATATACTGTCTCAGCTGCTGAGGGTTTAGGGGAAAAAAGAACTAAAAATTAGCAATGAAAGTTTAAAAAAGGAATGAAAGAGAAGTTCAGATTAGCATTGCATTAGATAGGAAAGGAACAGGAAAATTATGGCAGCACTGAAACATCCCTGGGGGTGGTTACAAACCACATATGTGGCACTTGGAGACGTGGTTTAGTAGTGGCCTGGGCAGTGCTGGGGAAATTGTTGGACTTGATGATCTTAGAAGGCTTTTTGAACCTAAATGATTCTGTGATTTCCCTTTTTAACAGCTCCCTGCTTCAGAATGATTTACTGCAGGGTTTGTATTGATTTACAATTATTAGACAGTTGTTGTAATTTATGTTGATAAAGCAATAAGGGAGTACTGAAAATATTTATTAAATATGAGAAACTTTGTGGCATTTAGACATTAATCAAAGTAGATCATCTACAATATATGTGCTAATAAACCATTAGTGAATATTTAACCTGCAAACACAATGAAAAAAGCTGATAGATTACCTCCTTGAGGAACAGAGGGACTTTGTGGGAATTTTGAATTATTTAAATTGTGACACAGCACAGGACTGAGGAGTGGGAAGCAATTTTACTGAGAGATTTTCTTTTTTAGTTGCTGAGTTCCTGATAAAAAGAGTGATGGAACTAATTTTGTTTCTTGTTGATTTAAACATTAGCAATCTCAGGGTTTGCAAAAACATTAAAGATAGTTTTAAGGGTGAGTCAGATATTCTATTGTATAATGGAATAATTTGCCTTCTTTGAAAATCAAATAATAAAATAATATGGAATAAAATAATATGCATAATAAAAAAAGCCCCAAGTAACTCAGGCTTCTCAGCACTTTGTTGCAAAAGTCAGAGAGAGAAGTATTAGGGGTCAGTTTAGCATTTGCCTGGGAGACCTGATTAATTGGAGATTAAATGATTGTTTGTTCAGCAAATGGTGCAGAAGGCTGGGCATGCTTCCCTGACCAGCTGAGCCAGGCTTTGCTAGGCACATCTCCAGGCTGGGGGACACTTCTCCTGCTCACCCTGTCCTTGGAAAGGTGGAGGGATGCTGGAAGGGACACTGCCTGGAAAGGAGTTAATCCATTAACGCCTCCTGGTTGATTAATTTTCTGCTTCAACTCATTTAAATTCTCATTCTGCTGATTGTTTCCTTTCAGGGAAGGCATTTGTGGAAAGGTTATCAGCTTCTTGGAAGGACATAGCAAAGCCTCCAAGCACAAACCTAGCCCACTTTTCCAAATAAACAGCTGCAGACAAATCCTGGCTTCATTGATGGGAATGGAATTTTTCAGAGAATTGCAGAATGGTTGGGGTTGGAAGGAACCTCTAAGATCATTCAGTCCAACCACTCCGCTCAAGCAGGTTTTGAATGGCTCCAAAGAAAAAGACTCCACAACCTCTCCAGGCAGTCTGCTCCAGTGCTGTCACTCTCATAGGAAAAATTATTTTCCTCATATTTAGGTGAAACTTCTCGTGCTTCAGTTTGTGCCCACTGCCCATAGTCCTGTTGCTGAGCACCACAGAAAAGAGTCTGGCCCCTTCCTCTTGACACCCACCATTACAATATTTGTATGCATGGATAAATCCCCTCTCAGTTGTCTCTTCTTGTGGCTGAACAGCCCCAGCTCCCTCAGCCTTCCACTGTAAGGGAGATGCTCCAGTCCCCTCTTCATCATTGTAGCCTCCGCTGGTCCATCTCCAGGAGCTCCATATCCCTGTCCTGGGGAGCCCAGAATGGCCCACAGCACTTCACATGTGGAATCTGGAATGTGGCTGAGCAGAGGAGCAGGATCATCTCCCTTAACCTCCTGGAAATTCCCTAATAAATCCCAGGATCCTGTTGGCCTTATTGGCACTGCTTGTCATGGACACTTCTTGTCCATCACAGCCCCAGGTCCTTCTCCCCAGAGCTGCTCCATCAGGTCACCCCCAGCCTGAGCTGGTGCCTGGGGTTGTTCCCCTCCAAGGTGCAGGAGCCTGCATTTGCATTTGAATTTCAGAACTCTGCTAAAATTCAGGACTTTTTTTTTGTCCTAACAAAGGAATCAAGCACCAGTTAATTTTTGGACAACATTCCACTGGTAATATAAATGAAAAAGTACCAGATGTTTGTTGGACATTATCCTAGTTCTTTACATGTCACAGATTCTAGAATGGTTTGGCTTGGAAGGGACCTTGAAGATCATCCACTTCCAATCCCCCTGCCATGAGCAGGGACACCTTCCACCATCCCAGGATGCTCCAAGCCCTGTCTGACCTGGCCTTGGACATTTCCAGGGATCCAGGGGCAGCCACAGCTTCTCTGGGCACGCTGTGCCAGGGCCTCCCCACCCTCACAGGGAAGGATTTCCTGTGCTCAGGGTTATTCTTCCCCAGGTGCAGGACCCTGCATTTGCCTTTCTTGAGATTCACTGGGTTTCTGTTTACCTGACTCCAACCTGTCCAAGGTCCTGCTGAATGGCCCCACAACCTCCAGGTGGATCAGTCACTCCTCCCAGCTCTGTATCATCAGCAAATGTGTTCAGGGGCCACTGTCCCTTCATCCAGCTCATTGCTGAATAATAAGAACAGGACTGAACCCAGCACTGGCCCCTGGGGCACACCACTGCCTAGAGGCCTCCAGCTGGACTCTGCCACTGGTCACAGCCCTTGGGCTCAATGGAAGTGGTCAGCAAAGACCAAAAGCTGGCCTTCAGCAAAACATTTCAGCCCTGAGCAATGTGCGTATTAGAAGCAGTCAAAATTGGTTGTTTTTCAATTAGGACTGGGGAAAGGAGGAAATGGGCCATAACTCGCCATGTTCAGTATGGGTGGGACATGCAATGACAATCCAATTGCAGTAGAAAACTGCTTTCAGCAGGAGAGCATAAAATGAGGTGTGAAACATGAAGCTTAGTAGATAGGGAGTCTCACTACAGAAGTTGGTTATAATTACCAGAGGAAATGATAACATTGTGGCAGATATCAAGGACATGCATGATGCATTATGAGAAAGATTAGTCTGAACTGCAAGGGCTTCCCTTAAACTATCTTAATTTAAGGTCATTCAAAACTTCCCCCAACACCTTATTTAGATTGGCTGCAAAAGTACAGCAAGTGCTAAAAAATTTCCTCTCTGAAGTTTTGATCTGTGAGCCATTAATATTTCCCTTAATTTAGCTTGTGTGCTACTTACAAATGAGAATTGCCTGCCTATGAAAATGGATTTGTTGGAGGTAGTTATTCCATTACAGGGGATGATTATTTTGTTGTTCCCCACCACTCCCCCAGTTTACACCACCAGACTATTCTGCTTACTCACAGGAATGAGTCTTCACGAGGATTTTTACTTCCCAATCACAATATTGATACAAAATACTTTCCATTCTTCCTAGGTATTCATAGCACACACTCTAACAATCCATCTGGTACCAACATCCTGCTCTGCAGAATGTTTAAACTGTGTGAATTGGGAGTAAGAATGGGTAGGATTTCTTTATTTAACTATACCTGTGATTTGCTTAGTGCAGTGGACGCGGGAGGAAGGAGAAAATAGCTTGGATGATGTGTAAGTTTTGAATTTTTAATATTTTTGACTATTATTTTTAATATCAGCTGAGCTGCCCCAGGAGTGCAGGTAATAATAATATAGCCAAGCATAGCTGTTAGCAGAGCTCTGGTCTTAAAATACTTAAATAGAGATGTTCTGCTATAGTTTCTCTGAGGACCCTTCTTGTAGGTGTAATCAGTGACAGAGGTATAACCTGTCTTTATCACATCCTGTCAGCAGCACTGACATTTCCCAGCACTTTTCCCCCACCACATTTGTATCCATGATTCATCTGACTGTGCCACTTGGACATTCACAGATTTCCTTCTGCTGTTCAATGTAAAGATGTCAGTACTCAGTGAAAGTGATGAAATTGTCTTTTACTTCATACTAGTTAATAAATCAATTTATACACCAGTGAAAAGCTACAAAAACCGATTTTTTTTATCCACAAGACCCACATATCCAGAGCTTCCATTTGTGTCCTAGATAGACTGGAGGGCGGTAGTGAGAAAAAAAAACCCTGTAGGTATATCCAGTGATTTTCTCCTTGGCAGCATTTAAAGAGGAAACAAAAGAAGTTAATTCAGTACCTGCTCCAATGTGGTAAATTTTAGACAGAAATGCTGCTTGCCCCCAACATTTTTACGAGTTCCAGGTGGAAGTTCTACAGCCTCAATGATTCTGCAATATCTGGAGACAGCACAACCCATCAAAAGGGGGGTGCAGGAATCATCCCCATCCTTTCCGTCTGCTGCCAGTAGAATACACAGCCAGCAATTCCCAAAGTCTCCCTCAGGCATTTCTCTGTTGGATTCACATAACATGTCAAAGAAAAGATTTTTCTCTTTGATTGCTGCAGTAAAATAAAGAGCGCTGAAAAAGCAACATCTGAGAAACTTACCTTGCAGTTACATGAAAAATCCAGCTCCCTGTAAGGAAAGGTAATGAGGAGGGAGTCACGGTCATTACTCCTTGTTACAGCACTTTAGAGTAACAATGCCATTTGGAGACCCTTGCTGCAGCAAAGTCAGGAAAAGCAAGTCAGCAATCAACTCCACAGGCCAATAGACTAAGATATATCAACTCCAACTTTAGTGCATTTGGACTCTAAAGTTCCCTGGGTTGGCTGAAATGCAAAGGCTGGAGCACAGCAATATTTTTCTGTCCTGTTGGCTTTTTCTACCTCTTTCCACCTGGCAGAGACACTTAGTAGTTAAAGCAGGAAATGGAATTCTGGCTCTAAAGGTCTAAAATTGAGTTATTGTCTCAATATATATATATATGAGAAATATATATATATATATATATATGTACAGCTTTAAGGCACAGGTGCTTAAGTTTTACTAAACCAATTTAGAATTAAGCAACTAAGCATCTTTCAAAAGCTTACAGATCCCTTTCAAGTTCTGGTCCTGCCTTTTTTCCCCCTTCTTTTAGATTTCTGACACAACAAGAAACACTTGTGGGCTTTTTTTAGTGCTTTACTTTCAGCCCTGCCAATTATGTGCTGTTCTAATTAGAGTCAATGAGAGGTGTGGGCTTCTACTTCCCCTGTTAAAACATCATCAAATGAAACAGAGCATTTTATTCCAGCCTTCTTACTTGATTCAGCACATCACAGGTGTGGCAGTGAAGTTGTGAGCATATTTTTTGAAGCCCTGAGAAGGAGAGAAGATGGAGCTGTTTTTGTGCATTAAGAGCTACAATCATTTGATTACTCTGGTTTTACAACAGGTCTAAGTGGAACAAGCACAAACTGACCCAGAGAGCACAGTGACCTCCCAGACAGTGCAGGCTTGGCTATGCAAAGCGGTAGCTACCAAAAAAAAAAGTTCTTTAAGAACTCAAGATAACCTCAACTCAAGAACTTTTTATTTAGCATATTTTCAATACAGCAGGAGGATATTTGAGGTCAAGATCTCAGGATCCCTATTCAGCACTCACTATTCCCCTTTCCAGCCCCTCTACCCATTCCTGCTACTAGACTTGGCTGGCTTCACACCACACTGAATTGGCAATTTTTTCTCTTTGCATTAGAGAACAAATTCAAAAAACAGCCATGTGTATCATGGATAGAAAGGCAGGGAGGGGATTTAAATCAGCTGGGAAATTCTGAGGTTGGAAATGCTTGTTTATAACAAAGGGAAGCTAATGGGTCTTACTGAGTAGCGCGATGTTCAACTCTGCTTTCTCACCACTATTCCCCATCAAACAGGGCTGCAGTTACACATTTGTCTGGGGAAGGATAATGAAGAAACTGTGAGTGGAAAACAAAGAGCTTGTTACCAGTCAAAGATTAGCCCATGTTGTAGCCCAGACATTTCCCTGCAAGCAATATAGCCAGCAGAGCATAAAACTGCATTTTACTGTTCAAGGTGCATTCAAATACAGTAGTGATAGCAGAAAAATACACAACTTTTAACAAGACAGCAAAATAACTTGGATTTCTTATTTGGCCAGGAGATTAATTTCCTCGCAACTTGCCAGATATTCAGGAAGAAAGCAGATTTCTGCTCAGAGCTGTTTGTCCCATCAAAGCCCAATGGCTTGACTCGTGTCAAAAAATTGGGAAGGCAATCCCAATTTAGACACCAGGTGTCTGATTTGGAGATCAATGATTAACTTGAGAAAATCCAGTGTCCTGGCTCTCAAACAGCAGTGAAATTACATCTGGAGGAAGATCAGACTGGTGTTGTACCCTGCAAAGGGCCATAAATGTCAGTCACCTGTCACACATGATGTTGAGATTTATCACAGTGTATCAGAAGAAGAGAGTAGGCGGTAAAATATAATCCAGGATATAAGAGAATTGATTCTGTATGGCTTCAGGATGTTTTCTAATTAATTATTCAGAGGGGAAAAAAAAAACAAAAAACAACTGCTGGTTCCCAATGGAAATAGAGAACAAAGTTATTTAATGAGCTGCCATAAAGCACAAAAAGTTCAGTTGGCATTATGCAGATAAGCTCAGAGAACTTTTTCAAGATTATAGTTTAAAAAGGGGACATATTTCAGAAGTTCTAACAACATTACCTCACCATCCAGCTGTTTATATTGTAGTTCCAGTTCCTTTGAAAAGATGCCAAAATAAAGTAAATTTGAATATTATCTGCAGAGAACTTCTCTATGGAATAATCACCAGACTGCTTTTCATTACACCACAATTATATCATCAGCATCTAATGATCAGAATGCAGAGCAGCTGATTATTTTCATAATGCAATTACTTCATTACCTCTAAGAAAACTCAGCTGCATGCAAACAGTTCTCTCCAAATAACCCATTTGTCTGATTAATCATCTGATGGGAACTCCTCTCTCTCTCTCTTGCCCCCTTTTAAACGTTCACCTGTTTTCCCTGCGCTTCCTGTCTAACTTGGTCATTACAGCATTAATCACTCAGGAGGAAAGAGGAAGATGGGCTCTTTCTCAAAATATACTGAGAGATCTACATTTTCCAAGTGAGGCAAACGAAATGGTTCCCAGGGATTTGCCCTTGCCACTTTTTGTGTGTCCGAACCTCGCGGTATGAATATAAATTAGATATTTGTGCAGGGGTTTATTGGCTGACAAATGCAGATGGCTAACCCTGGTACACACACCCAGGCACTTGAGTGTCTGGTGGGTGTTTTTTAGGCAGGCATTTCCAAATAGCTGGCTTTAACCCTCTGCTCCTCATTGTCAACAGGAATCTCTAAGGCTTTTCTTAATAACTGCTGCCTTTCATATGTATTTTAAAATAACTTTAATCCTAGTGGAGCAAACCAGATTAAAAAAAAATTATAAAAGGCTGCAGTGTTTGATTGTTCAGCAGGATTGTTTGTACAGAGATGCTGGAATAAAAATAATTAGCACTTCTAGGGACTTCCAGCTGAAGATCTGAAACCTTGTTTGTGGAAAAAAAATTGGTTAGGTTTACATTTAGTCCATGCCTTTTGCAAAACTCAGTGACTCAAAGAAGAAATGTGAAGGCCAATGTACTGCTTATTATTTTTTGTTGTTTTTTTGTGGTGCTTTGCTTAAATTCACAAATCCCAAACAAGAAGGCCCAGGAAGATCACACCTCCAGACTCCCAATCCCTCTCCCCAACAGATAGCCATGGATCGATTACATGCTCAGAAAGGGAGAACTTAACTTACAAAAGAAAATATTTTAGGCAAATCTACTGAGGCCTAGACATAAGAAGAATGATATTTAATTGAAAGAGAATCTGAATTAAATGCCCATATGAGAAACAGACTTATGAGATTGTAAAAGAAAAATTATTGTAGCAATTATGATGGTAATAACAATGCTATTAAAGATAGGATTCCTATTGTAAAGGCTTCTGTCATTTTGGGCAAGTAATTTATTCATTTTCATTTCTGTAGGCTGGTATGTTGATAATCAGCTTTCCTCCAAAGGGTTTTTCTGCAATTTGGAAGGGGAAGAAATTCGTAAAATTGCAGCTCTTTATGCTTAAAATTTAATTACAGCTATAGAATCCCCTCTGTCTTACGTTTTACTTCATAGGGGTCCAAGTCACATGTATCACAGCTGGGTTTCCCTACAGCTGTTACACCTCTGTAATTTAATTTTGTTAGGTAGGTGGTGAACAGCAAGTTTAGGCTTGATTTTTTAACAGAACTTTCCACATGAGCATCTCCCTAAACCTGGATCAGCAGGACATGAATATCACCCTAAACCTAGATTAGCAGGACATAAGCATGTCCCTAAACCTGGAGCCAGGCTGCCCCTGAGAAAGCAGCAGGCAAGACGCTGGCTTTTCCCTCCTTGTACCAGCAAGCAGATTTGGTAAATACAGAAAGAAATTCTTCAGGATTCTCCTTCTTGTGTTTCTCCTTCTCAGCTGCTCTTATTCCCAGCAGCTATGGGAGGCTGTTAGTTGAACGCCTTCCCAATTTCTTCAGCACTTTAAGCCAAGCCATTTTCACTCAGTCACATTTTGCACTGTTTTTTAAGCACATTGTCACCAAAACATTGGCTGAATTTGTAACAAACCCCCTAAATTTGTGGCAAATAAAGCATTTAAACAACCATCTTGGAAACATCTAAGTAAAAACCACCTAGTTATGAACTCTTTGAAGAACTTTATAGGGAATAAAAAAGTCTTTTGGGTCTTCCCAAAAAAGCTTGGGAAACAATTTGCTGCAATGTGATATCTTCACATCCTAAATAGAGAAATAAAAAACCTCATCTGTGTCCCTCATTAGGTGCTTGTTGTTCATTGTGCATGTCACACTGGTAGAGTACAAGGGAGATATTACCCTGTGCACATCTTTCTTTTCACTCAGCTGGACTTTTGCCACTGGTTTCAAAGAGAACATGTTATCTCATAATTAGAGAAAGCCCAGGAAAAACAGAAAAATAGGTCATAATGTTCAAAACAACTGTGATTCAATGCTTCTGGCCAGTTATTTTCCTACACTGTGATTAATTTAACTTAATTTAATTTAGCTTGTTTTAATAATTGCATAACTTTTATCTGGATGCCCATGCCAGATGGCTGAACCAGCCTGAAAACAGGAAGATGCTGTAATTGTGGCAGCCTAATAACATTTATTTACTACAAGCCTGACTGTCTGTGACACTCATCAGAGCTCTGCAATATTGTTCTTTGCACTATATTGCTCCAGTGCACTTCACTTTTAGCCACACAATCTTTTGTCTCTCCTAAATTCTCTGAGAAAATTTGGGTTTTTAATGCACTTTTCCCCTTTTGTTCTTCTTGTGAGAACTCAAAGTGCTCCAGTTCTGGGTTCTGCCTCTTTGCCTCTGCAAATCATCAGGTTAAACTGTGTCAACCTCCTGGACTGATCATGGCCTTGATGATTCCTGAATAATTCAAAAATTATCTCATAATATTTGGACAATTAATATATCTTCAGGTTGTTAATTCCTTGATCCAAAATTGAGGAAAAATTCTGCCTCCAATTTGTTACAAAAAAAAAAATCTTTCATTTTTAAAGCTGGAAAATGAGTAACTTATTGCTTCCAACCAAGCAGCATTTCCTTTGGTTTGTTTCTGCTTATTTAATTTCCATTTGCTCACAGTTGGGAAGCAAAAGTAATTTTTAATCTCAGATTTAACATGAACAATTTCCAATATTCCTTCTCTCTGACCTGTGAGTCTCATTTGACCTCGTGCACCCCAAAATTCCTGGCAAAACTCTTGTATGACTTATTCAGCAACGAGGCAAATAAGGTGAAAATACCTCTGAATTAGATAATTTGAAGGGAAACATCTGAATTTTGGGGCCATTTTGGTACATTCAGGTTAGTTTCTTTTCCTTACTGCTTCTTTACAATTGCCACACTGAGGATCACCTGCTCTGGCAGCTGATCCACCATGTAGAAAAAATATGGATTTTCTTGAAAAATCCACTTCTGCTGCTGGTTTGCTGCTCTAATGGAGAAAGAGATTGTTATAGATACACACCCTTGAGTATGTTGATGCAAAGCTTTTATTTCCCATCAATATGAATTTATTTGGGGCGTTTACTTCTGCCATGCCCATTTGTGTTATGCTAACAAAAACCAAATACTTCTGTCAGACAGCAACAGGTCCTGTAGAAACATCTCTTCTTCTCACTTTTTACAGAAATAATGTGCCATTTTTATGGAGGTTTTTAGGTAATGGGGACAGTTTTTATTGCTGAACTGAACCAAATATTTTCCTTAGGAGAAGTAAAAATCAATTGACTTGAGGAGAGATTTCATTAACAGGGACCAAACCTTATTTTCAGTGAAATCAAATCAGTGGGAAATTTGCTATGCATGACCAGGGACCCACATTCTAATTACAATTAATCAGTTATCCCATGTATTTGTCTGCTCTTTTCCTGTTCTCAAATAATTTGCAAATCACACTGAATTTCTTGCATGCTTATTTCTTGTCTGGAATTGTTCAATACTAATTTAAGTGAACCCATTCTAGTTCATGACGTGTTCATGCACTATTTATTTAGATTTAAGGGGTATTTTTTCTTTTTCTAAATGAGACATAGTATTCTTCTTTCTTGAATAGGTGTCTGAAATATCAAAGTGGGGATGATTCAAAAAGAAATGATCATAATTTTTTTGGAACTCTCATTTTGTTTATTGACCAAATAATATGTGTTCAGGTTTTCATTTTCCTTCCCCATTATCTATTAAAAGCCATGGGGAAAAGAAAGATGGAGAAAAATAAAGACGACAATAGTAAAAAATACTGGTGTGCTTTTTGTTCTGTTTGAAAAACCAATGACTGCAAAATGCTGGGCAAAGAGAAAAATAAGATTTCTTGAGAAATGATGGTTCTCTTAAAAAAATGAAATAAAAAAATCAATTATGTCTCATAGGAGGATGTTGAATAAGAGATGAAAAATAACAATAGTATAATACTGGGCATGCAAGAATATAGGTGCAGAGCTGAACATTGGCCAAATACCTCATTCTACAGAGTTCAGTACAAAACAAGAACTGAACAACCATTCTGAGTCTAAATGAATATTTCTGAATGCTGATTTTACAGCAGTCACATAGGTCCTGACTCACTTTCTGGGGAATGGATAAATTAGGACATAAACTCATTGCTGGAAAAATTCCCCTTGATAGGAATGGAGTTTGGGTCAAGAAAGGGAATAATGAGTTGGAAAGTGAAAAGAAGCAATAGAGTGGTAAGGAACTGCCAGGGCAACTATGAAGGCAAGAGTTGGACCCTTTTTGTTTAGTCATAAATCCCAAATTTCTCCCCATAGCTGGAACAGGTGCCAGTACCAGGGACTGGCATCCTGTGGGTGCTTCCCAGGGAATGAAGCACAGACCTTTGGGTTTGCATTCAAATGGGCAATTCCTCTCCTCACCTCCAGTTTCCTGTAGCAACTTTTTTGATCCATCACCTCCGTTCCTGGCAGTTCGTAGTTTTTTAAGTCATTCAGGAAAATTTACAAATTAACTTTCCCAACATGCTATATCAGAATCTCCATTTAATTTGTCTTTATGGTGTCCCAGGATGATTAATTATCTTCTGGAAGTGCTCTGTGTATCTCAGCCTTCTGTTTTACTGAATTTTTTAGTGTTACCTCTTTGTTGCCTGAGAATGCACCTGCTTTTAATTTTATGCAGATGATATACAATTATATCTTCAGAGGGATTCAAATGACAATGTTTCCCTGACTTTTAGTGCTGCCTTTCTGACATAAAGCTGTGGTTTAGTGCAGGTTTTAACAAAGCTAAAATCAACTAATCATATACCTTGAATTACATCAGCTTAGGTGTTCTAAAATAAAAAAAAAAAAAATGAGAGCTGGGGCCTCTTCATTCTAAATTGGGCCAGTATCAGGAAAAGATTGCATGAATATTTTAATTTTAAGTGCTTTTAAATCACTATGGTATTTTCTTTTCAACAATTCCTATTCTCACAGACAACTGTAGTGGCAGAATTTTGAAAATCAACTCAGAAATTTATAACAACCTCATTAGAAGCTTAATTTTGCAACTCACAGTCATCTAAAAAGTGATTTTAGGCATATAACACGATGTCTTTGAGCACCACTGGCTTTTTGAATAAAGAATCATTACAATCAAAAGCTGGCTAATGAGCCATAGAAAATATTAAGCTATAGATAAAAATAGTGTTTCCTGAAAAGCTTGTAACATCGATAATTCAAGAAACAGGAACAGGTAGAATTAAAAACAAATACAATTATTTTTATATTCCTTTAAACTTCTTTATTTCTTTTTATTGTTTTAGCAGATACCCAAGAATTTTCTGCATGTTGGTTGCACAGGACTATGTACAATCCTTGTCATGTACGTGTAGAGCTATGCCCAAATGCCTGTGTGTGAAATATTTACTTCTTGGGACTTCTGATGCTCAGAGTGACCCTAAGATATGTTAGAAAGTCTTTATTCCCAGCCTGGCAGTCAAAGGAGTCAGAACTCTTCAGTTCTCAGTCTCAAGGTTGTTTATTGTTTCTCATCTATAAAATTCTTTCTCTGGCCTGCCAAGGTCTGTTCAGCAGGTCAGACAGAGGCACTCTGCCTGCCCCTGGGGCGGTGTTATCTTTTTATACTAAAAACTACATGTACAATATTTACCATAACTTCCCAATACCTATCCCCTATGTTAGACAGTGAGCTTCTACTCTAAACCAATCCAAAAGTGTCACCGTCACAGCAGAAGATGGAGGCCAAGAAGAAGAAGGAGAAAGGCTGGACACGCTCAGATTCCTCCATCTTGCCTTCTGAACCCCCATTCTAAAAACCCAAAAAGCTATTTTTTACCCCGTGACAAACTGACTATTATTCTACTTAGACTTTCGTGGCTTGCAGATCCTCATATAAGGTTGGTAGTCTTTTCCATGGGTCATAATCAAAGTCACAGGTGTCTTGGGCTCTGTGCCAAGGTCTCTGAGCCCCCTGGCAGGGGTTC
>JAWWMN010000208.1:68573717-68594085 GCA_035047745.1 Catamblyrhynchus diadema
AGGGAGGATTGGCTGTGGAAGAGATAAAGAAAACTGCCCAATGAACAGAAGATAACTGCCCCACCTCTGACAGATGGTGATAGAATACACACACCCATTTCCAACCTAAAACACTAAGTCATGTAAGAACAATTCTATGGGGTGAAATATTTGGCCCACCCTGTGTATTTGTTAAGTATTTTCATGGTGGAGTAACACCAGTCCTTCAAAAACACAGTGCAGCAGCTTCTCCAAAGCCAGTCCATGATGGGAACCAACACGTGCTAAGCTGACACAGCTCGCTCCAAATGGAATGATTTCCCAAACCTCTCCTGCAGCCTGACCTGAGAGAATCAGCTGATACCATCCATGGATTATGAAGCTTCCCACCCCGTGGCAATACTTCAGTGATGTACAAAGTGATGATCTGCTTTTGGATTCCACAAAGTCTGAGTGAACTCCACACCGGTGATCTGGGAAGAAGACATGACTTTTAATGCTGAGTTTTACACCGTGAGATGATTTGCAATAAAACTACTTCAAAGAAGAAACAGCTTTAAAATCCTTCTTAACTTAAGCTCTTCTTCCTTCTCCCCAGCCTTAATGCAGTTTTATTTACTTTTAAGATAGGGATTCACTTATAGGATAGCACTGAATGGTTGTCTCAGCCAGGCTCTTTTGAAACTATATTTGCCTACTGCATGTGGCCTGTTATGAGGTTTAAGACATCTTTTAGAGGGAGAAAAATCAACAGCAGTTGCTGATATTTTCAGCTGTATGGTCCTAATTTCCTCAGATTCAGGGATCAAAATGCAGAGGGAGAAAATGCTGAAATGGTAGAGTCATTTATAAATTTTAAAGCAGCAAATATGAGACAGAAAACAGCCCCTTACCCACGTGTGCTTTGGGTGCAGGCAAGGCAAACAGAATATGAATACAATAGTTTTCTAGTGAAAATGAATAGACAAAAAGAAAGAAGCAGACACAGATCTTCCTCACCCTATTCAGACCCTACTGAGGTATCACTGCTCTCCTGGATGGGAGTGGCTGAATTCTGCTCCTTGCATCACTGTCTCCTCACTGGGTAGCTTGAATTGATTACAGCTGGGGCTTCTGGGATCTACCAGTTTGCTCCCCATTAAAAGCAGATTTTTTTTTCCACTGAGACACTGTGGGAAATACACATGTAAGCCTGTGGGAGTGGAGTCAAACTCCAGAAAAAGAAATGAAAACAACCTGGTAGTTATTTATGGGGAAGATCCTGGTGAGTCTGCAGTCATGGATTGGACTGAATCACTATTTTTATTTTTTTTGTTCACATCTCTGCTTCAGTTCCTGCAGCCTCATGTCTAGTAATCTACATCTGTGACAGGTAGTAAAGATGTTTGATTTGTCCTTTTTGCTGTTCAATGTGTGGAGAAAATGCTAGCAGACCAGGATATTTCCCTGAAACACTCCTGCAGAGGCCCAATTTAACAGTCCTCATATTCTATCAATTTCCCTCTCACATTGATCCCCTCCAGATAGTCACAGCACTGTAAAATTATAAATTATAACAGTGCCCAGGCTGGCCCAGAACCAACAGGTGGAAAAAATAAGTTTATTCCTCTAAGGTGAGGTTTTATCTTAAAATAATTCACATGGAAAAGAAAAATCATGAGGGCTATCAGAAGCCAGTGTAACTTCCAAAACTCTGAGATCACAATCTGTAGTACTACACACTCATAGGGATCCTGAAATATTTCAGATTATCTGCCATATGCTCCTTGTCAAAGTTGTGCACCACTAAGCTTTCGTTAAAAGCAGAATTTCTTTTATTGTGAGTTTTTAACAGTTTTGCTTTGAATTTAGAAATCTTTAAATGCAATCAGCACAGAAGCCTTTTTTTTACTCAGGTTTTCTTATCACCAGTCCTTCTTTGTACTCCTCTTTATTGTATCTCAAAAGAACAGCATGGTTGGCAGCCACTAGCTGTGATTGTGTTCAGGGCAGGACTGGTTTAGCAGGGAGAACTTCTTTCAGTGTGGAAAATAAATAAATTCCCACATGCATTTCAGTGCCTGCCAGAAATCATCTTTCTATTTACAACTGAATGACCTGAATTACCTTTTTACACATACAGATGAACCAGATCTCTGAAGGTAATCAAAAGACCACTGCTCCATTTCAGATGCTGATCTCTGAAGCAGAATAGCAAGAAGTCCAGAATTGTGTTTTGTGGAAAATTCAGGTTTCAAAATGTGTGTTTCCAGGCTGATGTAGAAGAGAAATGAAGTTTTCTAAATGCATTTTTGGTGACAAATACAAAACAACCCTTTGCTTTCTTTAGAACACACAGAGTCTGGAGCTCTGCTGTGAGGTGTGGGGAGGCTGGATTCAAATTCCTCCTCCTTATCTGTTGAAATGACATAGAAAGAAGTAATCCTGGGCATTCACCTTCTCAGTCTCCTGGATTTTTCTGTCATTACTCTTTATTGAGCCTTTTCTTGGGGGAAAGTAAGAAAAACTTCATTTGATGGGAGTATTTTTTCACTAAATAAATGTACTCCTTGGGTAAAGTTTTCATTTGGACAAATGATGCCAGGTCTTGTGCACATCTGTGAGTGAAGGTGCCCCTTTTCCCAACCCCTTTGTGCACAGCCTCTGCTCCCTGCTCACCCAAGGTGTCACTTTGGGCTTGTGCTGGCACGGTGGCACCTTCAGCCTGAGGCAGTGGCAGGGCTGACCACTCTCCCTCTCCCCAGCCAGGCTCCCAAACCCCCACCCACGCTGTGCTTCCAGAAAATGCATCCCCAAACCTGAGAAAGCCTCATTAAAATGTCAGATACCCACCACATAACTGCTATCATCTGCAAATTCCCCAGCCAGCTCCCTTGTGACAAGGTTTGATATGGTGTAATGCAAAATGCATATTTATCCTTGTTTTTATAACATTTTGTTATTGCCTCCCATCATCAGGCCATACCCTGGAACTGATGAGATTGCAGCTGGTTGGGGCATGCATCACCTAAATTTTATAGAGTGCCTTCTACTCTTGATTTTCAATTGTCACAATCCACCAAAGATGTGCTGTTTCACAGCTTGGGGCTCTAAGTCACAGGAGATAAAGTGCATATTGGAAGAGTAAATTGAGTTTTTTACTTTAAATGGAAGGAAAGTCATAGTTGGGGTAGAGAAGAAATAATAAATCTATTTTCTGGAACAAATAGCAGCTCTCATGGTTTCCAGCAATAAAAGCAGGAAGAAAAGCCTAAAGACATGAACATTTAAACAAACAAGTTGAAGATCTTAAAGAAATGACAGTGGGAGCTCTAAAAACTGCTGCCAACTTTCAAAAAGAAAAAAAAAATCCCTCTTATATTTGTTTGGGTTGTTTTTGTACAGGAAGGAGGTTGGGAGAGAGAAAGCATTTTAAATAAGGGTTTCCTAACCACATGGGTTGAGGTAGGAAACTGTTTTCATACTGGTTCCATGAAGAGAAACTGTTATTTTAAAAATTTTAAAGGGGAAGCTGTTAAAGAAATAATAGGGAGTGGAGAGGAATAATAAAATAACAGCAGATCCTCTGAACTGTGAGGCTTTGGGGAAGAATAAACAACCAAAACCCTGTCCCTGGTGGATGTTTCCCTGATGGATTGGCTTTGCATGGCCAGGTTTTGGTGGTGAGGGGGATACAGGGGTGGTTTCTGTGGGAATCTGCTGCAATGTCCATGGAGCCAGCTCCAGGAGGAGCAGCCCTGCAGCCCCCAGGTCAGTGCAGAAGTTGAATTTGCTTTCCCTGTGGTGGTGTTTGGTGGGGGATCTCCCTCTGTGCTTATCTTGACCCATGAACTCTTCTTTAGATTTTCTCTCCCCTGTCCAGCTATGCAGGTCAGTGGCAGAGTGGCTTTGGTGGGTGCCTGGTGTCCAGCCAGGGTCAACCACCACATCTCCCATGAGAAAAGCTCGGGATGCTGCCCAAATCCCTTTTTGGGACCTTCTGTACTCATTGGTGTCCAGGGACCCAACTACAGCAACAGGAATGTTCACATTTCCCTTGGGGCTGCAGGAGCTTTGCTGTGCTTTATAACCCAGTTTATCTCCTTCCTCCCTCCTCCTGTGAGAGCCAGAAATCCACTTGCAATTTCTGTCTTGGATGTATTACAGATTAGTTTGGGTTGGAAGGACATGAAAGCCCATTTTTTTTTCCAGGGCAGGGACACCTTCCACCATCCCAGGTTGCTCCAAACCAAGGATGATCCAACCTGGGATGGGCCAGATCCCCCTTCCTCACTTAAAAGCTTGAGGAAGGGAAGTCTAACCATATTGCAGCTTCTTACTTTGCCTCTTTTTTGTTTCTTTGTTTAATTTATGACCCTGTGGCAAGTTTATGGCAAACCATCCAGCAGAGGTTCAACAGAGAGATCTCTGCACGGACAGGGCCTGCAGCAAAACTGAAAGCAAGGCATAAATATGTTACTTATTTTTCACATCTAATGTGTTCTCTTAAAATCTCTGCACTTTATTTGGAAGCTGAGCAACATGGAGCAGATTCCAGTGTAATATTTCATTAACTCTGTTGGAGTGACACCACTCTGTTGGCGTGCTGTGTTATTTAATACTTAGCCACAGACTCCACTGAGATGTGGAGTCAGATGCCAGCATTCTTGCTAGAAAAAACAATATCCATGTTAAGAATTCACATCACCATTTAATTATTAATTGCGCCTTAATTGGCTGTCATACATTCATTTGCCCTTTGATGTACAACAATGATTCTTTGGGGTTGTTATGACTGCTTGCAAGCATGAGTAATGGCTTTGACTTCAATGCAAAGATGTTAGAATAGTGTTGCTGCTACAGCTGAGGTGACTGAAAGAAATTAAGTTGTGGAGTTGGTGGGAAGGTGGAGAAGTCACAGATTTCCAGCATTTCAAAGCATGAATATTTCACACCAGAGAAGAATCAGACCAGCCTGCCAGAATAGTGACTTCACAAACGGCTATTCTTGCGAATTAAAATTAATAGAAAATAATTAATTTGGCCTTTCAGTACTTAAACAGGGTCCAAGAGAGCTGGAGAGGGACTTGGAACAAGGGATGGAGGGACCAGACAAGGGGGAATGGCTTCTAATTAACAGAGGGCAGAGTTAGATGGGATATTAGGAAAAAATTATTTCCCTGTGAGGGGGGGAGGCCCTGGCACAGGGTGTCCAGAGAAGCTGGAGCTGCCCCTGGATCCCTGGAAGTGTCCAAGGTCAGGTTGGATGGGGCTTGGAGCAACCTGGGACAGTGGAAGGTGTCCCTGCCCAAGGCAGGGAGTAGGAATGAGGTGAGCTTTCTGTCCCCTTCCAGTTCAAACCATTTTATAATTCCTTAAAATGATAAGATTCTTTGATAGAGGAAATAAATAAAAAGCAGATCAGAATGAAACAGCCACAAGGTGCTGCCTGGAAAAGAGATGGGTCCCATTACCCGACAGCTCAGATAAACTGGGAGGCTGCTCTCGGGCTGAGCCATAAATCTGAGCTGCCTTAGTGCAAAGTGATACCAGCACACAACAGAAATCTGTCAGGCAATAAAAAAAGCTTTATAAAAGCTTTTCTGAGTGCATGGGCACAGCCCCCTGGAGCTGGGGAGGAATCTCTGCAGAGGGGGGTGCTGGCAGAGGGGTCTGCGCTCGCAGCCCGTGTCCTGGCGCGGGCGTCTGGCAGCAAAGTCTCACATCCCTCCCTGCCACTCCTGCACCTCAGGAGACACAAACTCCTCCACAGAACACCCTGGAACAAGCACAGACACTTGCACAAAATGCCAAAAGTCACGAAACTACACGGAGGTGCATGAGAAGGAGTATTTTTAGCTCTAGTGGATAGCTCTGCATATATAATCTGTAGCAGAGTGCTTTTCCTCTGAGTTCTCTGGTTGGTTTTCTGTGGTTTTTGCTGGGTCCCCAGGATGAAGGAATTGAGAATCTGACTCCATGTTCTTAGAAGGTTAATTCATTATTTTATGATATATATTATATTAAAGAATGCTATACTAAAACTATACTAAAGAATAGAGAAAGGATACTTACAGAAGGCTTAACAAGGTACTAACGAAAAACTCATGACTCTCCAGAGTCCTGAGACAGCTGGATGGTGATTGGTCATTAAGTAAAAACAATTCACATGAAACCAATCAAACAACCACCTGTTGGATAAAAAATGTCCAACCACATTCCAAAGCAGCAAAACAGGGAGAAGCAAATGAGATAATATTCTTTTTCTTTTTCTCTGAGGCTTCTCAGCTTCCCAGGAGAAGAAATCCTGGCAGAGGGATTTTTCCAGAAAATATGACAGTGACAGTTTTCCACTGGAAAATGAATGTTATGAACAGAGTGTGTCCCAGGCCAGTACAGGAACCAGCTGCTGACTTCTGCACGAGCAAGTTGGAGGCAGATTTGATCCAGATCAGCAGCAGAGCAAGAACATCCAACTGCATTACATAACTTGGCAAACTCCTTCCTTCTCCAGGCTCCTGCATATTCAATGTACCTCACTCCCTGCAGCTTGGAAGCACAGGCTTTGAGGGAAGAGTCAGCTTTAGGTTTGGATTTCCTACATCCTGCTCTGAAATAACCTCTCCCCCTATCCCCATGTCCCACACATCAGTTTTAAGATCTTTTTGTGCACTACAGGTTTTTGGCTCACATGGATCCCAGCAGGCTGAGGGCAGGATGATACCTGGCTCCTTTTACAAGGAGGAAACTTCTCTCAGGCTTGCTGCTGCAAACATTGCTCTCCATCTCCAAGGAAACAGGCAGGGAGAGTCACTTTCATTGCCCAGCTGCTTCCAGAGATTCCCAGGAATGCTGGGGGTCCCTCTCTCTAAAGCAACAAACTGGGATTTTTGCATTTTTTCACTGCTGTTGCTCCTAAGCTGTTGTGTGACCTTGGGGTGAGTCATTTCCCCTCTCACTTTTGAGCATTTTGAATTTGTAACTCATTCAGGAGCCCTGCTTTCTGCCTTTTTTTGTTCTTTTGTTACAGGTTTTCTCGTTGCTGTAGGGTTTTTTAATCACTATTTTTCTTATATTACTTTTTAAAAAAAATTCAAACCTCTGAGATTTTATGGCATTCTGAACATCCTCTCTACTACTCCTTGCAATGTGAAGAAGGATAAATAAACTCTTTAATGCCTGCCATAGACATCTTCAGAAAGCATCCCTGGTGTCCTAAGGGAATGATTAAATCTAACTCTCAGAGGAATTAAAGAAAGAATGAAACTCCATACTGCTACAGGATTTCTCTTTTTTGTAAGAAATTGTGGAAAAATTCTCAATTTTGTTCTGCATCTGTGTGTGTTGGGGTGGGGAAGGATGGTTTAAAATTTCATCTTTAATCACAGAATCACAAAATGGCTTGGGCGGAATGGACCTTAAATAGCATTTTATGTCCCTGCTATGAGCAGGGACATCTTCTACCTTTAACCAAAAGGATCAGCCTGACACAGGAAGGATTCAGAGCTATTTTCCTCCCAAGACATCCCACCCTGTGTGTTTGGCAGCTTCTAGCTCCACCCAAACCATGCATTTGTATGTATTGGGGGTGGGGAAGGATGGTTTTAAATTTCATCTTTAATCACAGAATGGCTTGGGTGGAATGGACCTTAAATATCATTTTATATTCCTGCTATGGGCAGGAACACCTTCCACCTTTAACCAAGAGGATCAGCCTGACACAGGAAGGATTCAGAGCTATTTTCTTCCCAAGACATCTCACCATGTGTGTTTGGCAGCTTCTGGCTCCAGCCAAACCACCCACCTGCCTGGCCCCCTGCCATGCACTCAAATAAACTGCACTCACCACTTTCACACCTCCAAGTGTCGAGAGGCTCTTCTCTTGGCAAAGGCACAGAGAGGAATTTATGCCTGAGCACTGCTGAGTGACAGGGAGACAGCAGAAAAACCTCTGCAGAAGCACAAATAAAGCAGCAGCAAGGAATCCCTCCCTGATACTGATCTATTATTCCAGTCCCATGAGGAAGGCAGATGTCAGACAGCCCAAATCTATTTCTGGCTCACGGTCTCACCTTTTGAAACCTTGATTCTTTATGCAGAAGGTGGAGATGATCCTCAGATCCAGAGGATGCAAAGAGAATTAAAAGTGCTTGCCAGAGTGCCAAATATTTGCAGTAATGAAAAGGTAACTACAATATTGGTGACATTTTGGGTGGATACTGAATTAATCACCTGTTAGGACACATCTTCTGATTCAGCCCTTTCTCCTCTGTACAATCACAGAATAATTTAGGTTGGAAAAACCTCTAGGATCATCCAGCTCAACCATTCACCCAGCACTGCTAAGGCCACCCCTAACTCCTCTCCCCAAGTGTGGTATTTTTGGGGCCCCCAGATGAGGGAAGGAAATGATGAATCTGACTCCATGTTCTTAGAAGGCTAATTTATTATTTTATGATATTCTATTATATCAAAGAATGATATACTAAAACTATACTAAAGAATAGAGAAAGGATACAGACAGAAGGCTTAACAAGATACTAATGAAAAACTTGTGACTCTTGCCAGAGCCCCAACACAGCTGGCTGTGATTGGTCATTAAGTAAAAACAATTCACATGAAACCAATGAAACAACCACCTGTCGGATAAGCAATCTCCAACCACATTCCAAAGCAGCAAAACACAGGAGAAGCAAGTGAGATAATATTCTTTTTCTTTTTCTCTGAGGCTTCTCAGCTTCCCAGGAGAAGAATCCTGGGCAAAGGGGATTTTTCAGAAAATGTGACAGTGACACCCAAGTGCCACATCCACATGGCTTTTAAATCCCTCCAGGGATGGGAACTCCACCACTCCCTTGGGCACTCTGTTCCTGGGTTTAAAAACTCTTTCTGTGAAGAAATGTTCCCCAGTACCCAATCTAAACCTCTCCTGGTTCACTTCTACTCAAGGGTGCATTGCCTGTGTAGGAATCCATTTTCACATTTCCCTGCTATCTGTGACTGCCTCAGGTTTTGGGCACACGTTGTCTTTACTGGGTTATGAATATCTTCAGGCTTTACTGATTTCAATCAGTTTGTTGGCATTGAGCACCTTTGGAAACTGGCAGACTTGTCAGTGTTTCATGGCATCCAGAGCCAGGAGGTTTTTTCTAGATTTTTACAGATTTAATGATTCAGTCAAGGAAACATAGAAGGGGTTTTATATAAGGCAAGAAAAAGAATCCAGAGTCCAAGCCCCTGATTTAAACTCAGAATCATAGAACTGGAGAATGGCCAGGCTTCACATGGAATAGTAGGGGTTTGTTGAGGCTTTCCAGGGAAATGGCATGATTTTTAATTTTTATTTTATGAAGAGACAGAATATTTACATTACCAGTAGTAATACTTTTCAAATGAAAATGAAGCCATGAATGCACATCCTTCTCTCCCCGAAATTCCCTTCATTCAAGGCAAGCTTTGCATAACCTAACATTTCTATACCACTGATATCAGACTTTATTCTTTAGTAATTACTGGAAGTGCACACAGCCACTCAGCATTAGTGCTGTTTCATCTCTCTGAAGGATTGAGATCTCCATGACTGGGATAAGCTGAATTCTTTGCCTTTGATTCATTGAAACTCCAAACGTTTTGCACTCAGAGCAAGCGCAATAATTTTTAAAAAGTGCTTTTTTCTCACCAAAGCTTTGGAGTCAGTGGTGAGGACAGCCCCAGGAACAGGCAGTGTGGAGCACTCACCATGGCAGAAGCTCACATTAGCATCCTGTGGTCAGTGCCTTTTGCTTCATTATCCTCTCCTTGGTTTATCCTCACTTCACCTCCTCATGGGAGGCTCTGGGCTGCAGATCGCCCACGAGCAGCTGAAAGCTGTTCATCTCCCCCAAACCCTCCTCATTTCAACCTTGCAGTTTTTGGAGAGCTGGGGGATGTGTGGCATTCACATTTTCTGAAAAATCCCTTCGCCCAGGATTTTTCTCCTGGGAAGCTGAGAAGCCTCAGAGAAAAATGAAAACAAGCCTGATCTCATTTGCTTCTCCTGTGTTGTGCTCATGTGGAATGTGTTTGGAGATGGTTTACCCACAGGTGATTGTTTCATTGGATTCTGCTGTGAGTTGTTTTCACTCTTTGGCCAATCAGGGCCAAGCTGTGTCGGGACTCTGGAGAGAGTCACGAGTTTTCATTGTTATCTTTTTAGCCTTCTGTAAGTATCCTTTCTGTATTCTTTAGTGTAGTTTAGCATAGCATTCTTTAATATAATATAGTATCATAAAATAATAAATTAGCCTTCTGAGAAAATGGAGTCAGATTCATCATTCCTTCCTTTTTTGGGGGTCCCTGAAAATACAAGGCTCCCCCAAACCCTCCACTCTTCAACCTTGCAGTCTTTGGAGAGCTGGGGGGTGGGCAGTCATCATGAAAAATGGGGTTTTGTGTGGTTGTACAAACGAATTTGAGTCGACACTGATTTATTCATGGTTTGTCTCTGTGTTGTGTCAAGCTCCCTTTGTGTGCAATATGAAATTTTTGCTGCTTCTCTTCAGGCTCTCATTCCCATATCTCCATATGGGGCTGATTTTGGGGGTTGATTTCCAGACTAAAGCACAGTGAGGGAGAGGGGCTGAGTGACACCTGGATGTGCTCCCTTTGTCCCCTTGAGCCTCGGGGGCAGCCCTGGGAGCCCAGCTCTGCCTCTGCAAGCTGCAGATTTTCCAGCCTTAAACAGATTTGTAGCAATCAGCAGTTCCCAGTTTCCAGAGGGACACAGCTACGTTTCTGGATCGCTGCTAGTTTTTCTCATCTGAAAGCTCTTCTCCACAGAACAAAAAAATAAAATGAAAAAATAATAAGAAAAAAAGCCAGGGCAAAACCTCACACATTTCAAGAACTTCCTTTTTTCTCAGTTTCCCCTGAGCCTGTCCAATGTTCATCAGCCTGTTATCACTTCTGCCCAGCATGGTGAGTCCTCTCTGAAAAATAAGACCAAAACCAGCTGAAATAAAGCATAGGGAAAAAAGGAAAAACGGCAAAAAACCCAGACTGACTCTCCCTCCTAAAAAATGATGTTATGAAATGTTAAGAGGAGCTTAGATGTCCCAAAAGCTTTAAACCAGACTGGGTTTGTATCTCTATATTTCCTTGTGGATATAATATCTTTGTTGAAAAATGGTTGGTTTAAAACAAAGCCACAAACTCTTCTGAGGGGCTAAAAATAAACTTTGAAATTATTGACTTTTGCAATGTGGCCTATATTTTTAATGCAAATATTTTTAGTGCAAATATAAGGCTATTTTATTACATCAAAATTCATGGCACTGCAAACACAGGAGGAGGTGAGAAGTCAAAAAATGGGTGTATTTATTCCACATAGCAAAATGGAAACCATTTCAAATTTCAGGAGAATAGTTTTCCTGTGGTTTCACCTGTTACACTTAGATATGTCAAATGATTATAACATATATGTTCTGACACATTTGAGGAATTACAAAGAACTAATCAGAAGTCTGAGCTGCCAGGTTATGTAATGCAGGAAGGGAAGGAATTGAGGTCAGGGAAAATCTGATGCTTGTACAATATTAAGATTATCCAAATAAAAACAACACTTCTGATTTGCTAATTTTTAACAGTCCTGGGGTATACAAGGTAAAAGAACAATTGTATTCAAGAAGAAACAACAAACCCCCTATGGCAGCTGTCAGAACACAAAAGGCAAAATATAATGCTTTTTTACAGGTATTTAAAGCCACAAGCATCCGTTGGAGCTTGATGTGACTTGCAGATAAAAAGAAAATCTGTGAGTCTTAAATATGCACAGGAGGAAGAAAATCATAGACACACCACAGGGATGGCATTGAAGCCCTCTCCACTCCAGGTATTCCACCTAATTGCTCTCTGTGGCAAAGCCCAAATCCAATATTCAGGGTCTGGCACAGGAGCTGAGATGCTGCTGCTGCTGATTCCTGATGTAGATGATGGAGAGAAGGTCCTTAAAAAGGATAGAAGTTCAGAATCTGGGTGAAATTAAAGAACACAGCCCATAAATTATGATTCAGACAATGCACACAGTTATTAACTGCCTAAAAGCAGCTCAAAAATGCTTCTGCTACAGATCCACCTGTCCTGCAACAAAAATTTTAACACCTGGTTTTGATTTAAGTTGGAATAGAGGGAAGGGATGTGAAGGAGTCCCAAATAACAAACACCTTCACAGGACACCCAAGGACAGACTGTGATCTCCACCTTAAAATTCAGTGACTTAGGGAATGGTACATTCATCCTTGAGCTGAGAGTGCTGCTCTGAAATCCATCCTCAGCCTGAGAGCCTTCATCTCTTCCAAGAGAACAAGAAAATATTCAGCCCTTGACACACAGGCATCATTTATAGGGTCATGAAGGAATACTTTAGGTGAGGTATTTGCCACTGGGCTGTTTTGAAGCTGCTGCTCTTTCCAGCCAAAGAACAAATCAGGGGACCAAGAAACCCCATAATATATATATAAAAAATCCATTTCCTGCCAATTTTTGCTGACAGATAAGAGAAGAAGGTAGTTCTGCATTCTCTCCATCTTACCTGGACAGGTTAAGCCCATTCTATGACTGCTAAATTACAGGAACTGTCCCAGGAAGCAACTGAAAACCAGAGACCTCCCTGTACTGAAGCACCAGGCCACAGAGAGACATATTTATGCCATTTTTCCCTCCTGTACACAAGCATCAAATAGTAGCATCAAGAATTGAAGCACAAAGTACCCAGAATAGCCCAAAGTGGAAAAAGATCAAATTTCTCTTCTGCAAGGTGAAATAAGTGGGCTGAAACCCTTTCACAATGAAAAAGGAGGGGAGCTGAGCCTCCTGCTTTCATGCTGAGCAATCAGCCACCACCAAATGACATGAAAGGTGCTGAGTGTCACTTTGAAAAGACAGCAGTGAACTCCAATCACAGCTTTCAAAGAGAAGGAAGCAATTTCAGAGCCTCCTTTTATGCAAAGACAGGTTAAATGTTTGTACACTCTCCATGCAAAGGCCGGGTGTGCTGGATGGATTGCTCTGACGTTTTATGAGTAGTCCTGAGGCCCTAAGGCTGACCTGGCCAGAAAAGCCAGAAGATGACATTGAGATAACCAATGGAATGGAGTTTAGAGAGAACCAAAATCCCATTTAAAATGGGTAAAACAGGCTCCAGAACAACCCCCACAGTGCGGAATAACCCCCAGATGTTTTTCAGTGGGCATGGATATTTTTTTAATCTTGTGTTACACCTCCTCTTCTGTGCACAATCACTTTGCCCATTTGCTGACCTGGCCAGAAGTGCCAGAACATGACAGTGAGATAACCAATGGAACAGGGTTTAGAGAGAACCAAATTTCCATTTAAAATGGGTAAAACAGGCTCCAGAACAACCCCCATAGTGTGGAAGTGGAATAACCCCCAGATGTTTTTCAGTGGGCATGGATATTTTTTAATTTTTTGTTACACCTCCTCTTCTGTGCACAATCACTTTGCCCACTTGCCATGCCCTAAGGCTGACCTGGCCAGAAGAGCCAGAACATGACAGTGAGATAACCAATGGAATGGGGTTTAGAGAGGACCAAAATCCCCTTTAAAATGGGCAAAACATAATGAGGCTCCAGAACAACCCTCACAGTGTGGGATAACCTGTGACAGTGTTCACAGGGGCCTTAGGATGAGAGAAGAGACGAGAATGTTGACTCCATGTTTTAGAAGGCTTGATTTATTATGATCAGTAATATATTAAAACTATACTAAAAGAATAGAAAGGATTTCATCAGAAGGCTAGCTAAGAATAGGAAAGGAATGGAATGATAACAAAAGCTTGTGCCTGAGACAGTCCGAGCCAGCTGACTGTGATTGGCCATTAATTAGAAACAACTCTATGAGACCAATCACAGATCCACCTGTTGCATTACACAGCAGCAGATAACTTGTTTACATTTTGTTGCTGAGGCCCCTCAGCTTCTCAGGAGAAAAAATCCTAAGGAAAGGATTTTTCAGTGAATATCATGGCTACAACAGGTGGTGAAAGTACTTATAGAGAAATATCGTGTGAGATCTCTGAAGATTGCTTTAGCAGTGTGGTGGTCACTCGTGGCAAAACAGTGACAGAACAACAAATGCCAGATGGGACGTGATTCCTTTGCAACTCATTCACTGTAAATGCAGCTTTGTGACTCATCTAACTGTACAGAACCACTCTGCATGCCGGGGAGTAGACAATTGGCTCTATACCTGTAAGGGGAGCTTTGTCTGCAGTATGAATAAGAAAAGCAAGAGCTGTGCAGCAGTAGCTGCAGTGTGTGCATCTGCAGCGCGTGCCTCTGCAGCAGAGCTGATGACAATCACTAGCTTAGTACTGTAGGGAAGTCCACAGCAGATTTAAAATATATTTTAATGATTAAGCAGAATGCCTTGCCATGATCTCCATCCTCCATGTAAAGTCTTTATAATGGAAGGCACATTTTCAGTCAAAGCATCTTCAAGGGTCTTCTACTGCCCATTCAGGCTGGATCAGGCAAGCGCATGGGCAGTGCAGCTCCTGCCTTTTGGCCCTGGGGCTCTTCAGGGAGATAGTCATGTGAGAGGGATTGGGTATTCATCTAGTCTAATAACTTCTAATCCCCCTGGGGGTACAAAGTGTAGGAGAAAACGGATCGGCTAATTATAGTTAATTGTATTAGCTGGGAAATTTTGATTAACATAATTAAGACAGCCTTTTGACTAGTAGCTATATGGTAAGAAAGTGTGCTTGAATATCGCAAGTGATAAACTAATTAAATGAAGCATGAGCTAGGCAATATAACTAAAGTCCTAAAAGGATGATTTTTTGACACGTGTGCTGGGGAAAGCACTCAAGATTGTGGCAAGCATGCAAGGACTGTGAGGCAGGTCTTACAGAGAGATGAAAGATTGCAGGTTGATGCACTGGAAAGTTTGCAGGGTATGAATAATGGGAAAGAGGTAAGCATGCGTGAGTTGCCTGGAAACAGCCCGTGGGCCAGGAAACAGGTACTGGTGTAGGGTGAATATAATGATTGTGTTTGGTATTCCTGCTCTTAGAAAGTGGATCTAAGCCTTCCCCCCCCATGGCCCCTCCTCCCCCAGGCATGAATGTAAGTGTATGTTATGAAAGCCAAATACATTTTACGGTATAATTTATCTCTTTTGCAAGACGTGCTGCTTCTTGTTCTCCATGTGTTTCCTGGGGTCTTCCATGATAGTAATTCAGTGTAATTTTAAATTTGGGAGGCCTGATAAGGTGCATGCATAGAGATGAAGAATCACAGCTTTTCAGTATTTTCAAAGCAGTACTCAGCTCCTAATTTCATGATTGCAAAGAACTTAAGTGCTGTGTAAGGAGATTTGGAAAAAACTTGTAAAATTTTAGTTAAGAATTTTTTCCATTTCTGCATTTTTCCCAAAACAATGGAGGCCCTCCACATGCAGAAATAATAAGATGTAAAACTATTTGAGAAAGGTGTGTTTTCATTTCTCCCACAGCTACTAAGTTTCTTGAGTTGAGCTCCAAGTAAACATGTTTTTCTTCCTTAAATATCTTAGTCTGATATATTTTTAAATGAACTTTTGTCATAGCTACAATACAAAGCAATCCAGATTTTTCATACAAAAAAATTATTATTTTAGGTAGTTCACATTGCATAGTATAAAAATCCGTGGTGATCTTTATTTTCGTCTAATTTCTGTAAATTAAGAGCTTTGCTATATAAAAATTACTTTAATTTCACATCACTTAATTGTTTTGTTGTATTTCTGGTTTTCTTCCCTGAAAAAAAAAATTCTTAGCATAGTTAGGAATATTTATACTCCTCTGGTGGCTGGAAGGCAGTGCAACAGAGATGTCAATTTAAACTTCTAAAACATTTTAATTCCTGGTCTGGGCTGTTAGGGTTTTCCAAGATCCAACAAAATAGTTCAGCCATGGTTTACCACTCTATGGTCTTGCAGTACCCCTGAAACTAACCAGAACTGTACTTACAGTTTTACTAAGTGGAAAACATCCTTACTATTGGCTAAAAAGCTATGGATAATGATAATTAGAAACCGCCCTGCAGTATAACCCATGAATTTAAGCCTGTTCCTGAACCATTATTAGAAAGGGTACAAGCACTGGAGTACAATGACATTTCTTAGGGTTTCCATTCTAGACAGAGGATATTACACAGATGTTGGAAATGGACAGTGATTACAGAAAAAATATAAATCATTTGTGTGGGCTCAAAGCTTTGACCTGTTGTTAGATTAAATCTATACTTTTATTTTCATTACCAAACCCAGAAGTTTCTTGCTGCTCTAAATCCAGCACAGCTATATCTAGTCAAAATAAAAAGTCAAATGGAAAGTCTTGTGAGCTTCTTTTCTACCTCAGTATAAATACAGTCCCACAGAGAACATGCCCTGTGCTCTCTGGGGCCACCACCTCACCCAAACAAGTGATTTCCACAGCCTCAGTGCACAAATCTGCAGCATTCCTGATGAAGAGTAAGTTCAGGTGGAATTTGTGGCAGTCAGATATGCTGATCCAGCAGCACAGAATATACTAGGTTTACATCAGAATTCTTAAGTTTGATAAAACTAAAATGCATAAAGCTTTCTGTTACAGCAAGCCATTTGTCATGGTGGGGGAAAACTTGCGCTCTCAATATGAGGGATCAGCAAGCTTCGTTTATTGATTAGAGCATCAGACCCTTATACAGTAAAATAATAAGCTAATACATATTCTGTAACCTAAGCAATCTATTGGTTATTCATACATGTCAGCTCCACCTTGTGTTTACATTCCTTAAGAATTACACTTTATTTTTCTCATGCTGTTATTAACCACAGTATCTGTGCTCAAGGATACAGTGTCCTTGCTACATCAATAACTCAGATTAGCTGAGTTCGGTGCTTTCCAAGTTCTTCAGCCATCTGGAGTATGTCTATGTGACCTCTGTCACGTAACCATTCCTCCACAAGTGGTGAATAATAAAGTTCTGCTATTGCCGCATGAACCTCTGTGTGTCGTGTCGTGTCCGTCTCAACTGTGACACTCCAGTACCTTTAAAAACATTTTCCCAGGGAACTTTACTCACTAGCTCCCTGAGCAGCCTGAAGTCTGCTCTCCTCATGTCCAGGGATGAGGTTTTGGTGGCACTTTTCCTCCTGTCACCAGAGGTTTTAAACTCGATTGCTTTGTGGTTGCTGTGGCCAAGATGACTGCCAATCATGACTTCACTCACGAGATCCTCTCTGTTGACAAGCAGCATATCAAGGAGGGCATCTTTCCTAGTTGGTTCCCTTAGTACCTGTACCATAAAGTTGTCATCCAGCTTTTTAAGAATCTTCTGGCCTGGCTTGTACCAGCTATGTGGTGTTCCCAGTTAATTTCTGTCAAGTTGAAGTCCCCCATAAGGACAAGGGCAGTGGGCTTGGAGGCATCCCTTAGTTCCTTGAGGAATAATTTATCGGTGTCATCATCCTGGCTAGGAGGTCTGTAGTAGACTCCCACAATGACTTCTGCTTTACTTTTTCATCCCTTGATTCTTACCTATAGGCTCTCTCAACTGTGCCATTGCCAAATGTGAGCTCCATACATTCCAGCCCCTCCATCACATATGCCATCCCTCTGCCTCTCCTGCCTTGCCTATCGCTCCTGACGAGCCTGTAACAATCCATCAGGGCACACCAGTCACAGGACTCATCCCACCATGTTTCACTTATTCCAATGATGTAAAATCTCTGGGGCTGGGCCAAAGCCTTGAGCTCGTCTTGTTTGTTCCTCATGCTGTGTGCATTGGTATAGAAACATTTTAAGTGTGGCTCGTTTTAGCTGACACCTCGTGGAGCAGATTGAGGGATCCCACTAGCACTCAGTGATTTTCAAAGTTATAAAATTAAATACTTTGCTATTAAAAATACCATCTGTAGAACACTCCATATCAAACTTTCAGCTAGGAATTGCTATGAATTCCAGAGGAGTGGATGCAGCTTTCAATATGCTTTTTTTAAAATTCCACATTTTTTAAAGTCTGAGCTTATAAACAGGTAGATCATAATAGAAACTTCACTACTGTGGTTATTATGCCACTCATTATAATAATTTAACATAAATACCAGCAGAACCAAAAGGCTACAAGTTATATTGGCTGCCAACTATAGTTTATCCACTTGTGACTTTTTTACCTGAATGTTTCCTCTTGGAAATGCTCTAAATGTGTCTGTAGCTTCAAGTGCTTATGACTTGCAGGGCTGTTGGAATCTTCTATTGAATCAGATTGATTCAAATGTTCCATCAGAATTTGGTTTTCTATTGGAATTAAATACCAGTATAGCCAGATGGAACGTGCCTGGGCTCGTCTGGCCCTTGCTGCTTGACCAAAGGCGGCAGCTGTGGTGGTTTCCCCTCAGAGACACCTTTGGCTAGCTGGATGCTGCAGCTGGGCGCTTGGGACAAGTCCAGGCATGCAGGAGCTCAGGTTTACGTCTGGCGGAGAAGCTTTAAGGCGAGGTGAAGGAAAAGGAGTTGGGTTCTGCTAGAGGGTTTTGATCCAGAGCTTTATTCCTGGCCCACAAGCCTCTGAATGCAGCAACAGCTCTAACAGAACTTTTCTGAACTGCGTGGTTGCTGTGTCTTTTAACCCCGGGGAGAGAGGGAGGGAAGGGGTAAGGATCCCACCAACCAGGTAAGGGGGGAAAAGTCTCAGGGGACAAATGACACCTGGATGGCCCAATGTCCCCCAGGGCTGAAAGGCATCTTTTGAGCTTTGCCAATCACTCGATGCCCTTCTGGAATGCCAGGATTGACAGACAGCACTCAGCAGGGGGCAAGGGAGGGGGAGGGAGAGGTGGCTGGCAGACCTGGGGAAGGAACCGGGATAACTCAGACAAGCTATGATATCACACCACAACATCTCCCCCTTGTTTTGTTTAAAATGAAGGGGAGTGTGTTTGGGGTGCAGAATGCTTGCCCAACCACGGTTGGTAAATTGGTTCCTCCTCTTCAGGAGGGTCAGTGTTTTATACTGAGGCTTCCCTGTCATCCATTGGAGCACTAAGGGCTTCCAAATGGTAAACTTCAGGAGGGGGAGATGAGCTTGAAATTAACTTGTGAACCATGTGCTTGATTAGCCCAAAAACAATGCTAACAACTACAATAACAATAACTAAAATAAACAGTACTAAAATTACAGTTTTCAGAATAGATCCCAACCAGCCTGAGTCCCCAGCCCTTGAACAGTTCACTCAGCCAGTCATCAGTTTCTCTCTTGATGTCGTTCACAATGGTTTTCATCTTGTCGATCATGGCATGGACGTTCTCTGCTTTCGATGACAAGTTGAGGCAGCAGAGACCTTCAAATTCTTCACAGCGATGGTTGTGCAGAAGGAGCAGATAGTCTATGGCTGCCCTGTTCTGAATGGTGGCTTGCCTGGTAATTTCCTCGTCTGATAGAGGTCACTCAGGGCAGTAGAAGTGAGATTTGTCTGTTTTGCAACCCAACATTCCAATCGGCCTAATTCCCCCGTGCTTTTTGCTGCCGAAATCCACGGCAGAAGGACTGTAATTGCAGTGGCCTTAAGTCTGGACCAGTGAACAATTTCCGAATTACAGTCTGGGTCTAATTGCCTTAGGTCTCTTTTTTGGGTCGCCAATGTATGTGTGTTGTTTTCTGTGTGCCAATGAATTAGGTTTGTTTGATTTGGGGTTAACAGGTTCAGCTTGCCAAAGGTGCATGGACCTCTGAGCAGACGAGGGGGGAGACCTGCCCATGCTCTGTCTCCACATATTACAAACACACCTTTTGGGAGTTCACGGGGCTTATAATCACCACCTGACAAGTGCATGACTAGGACTGAATTTTTGCACCAGTTTTTGTCTGTGTAGTGTGCGTTGCTAGAGTCAGGATAGGTGTTTTGTTTAGCTTCATGATATGGTAACTGGGAATTGAATTTAAAGCGAATGCAAAAAGTTGCATTCATGGACCCTAAGAGATGGAATTCTTGTGGCTCCCTTTTTGGCACTGGTAACTGTCTCGCCCACTCCTGCCAAAACAGTAAAGGATTGTCAGCAGGATAGTGACCAGGAGAAGGTGCGAGTGAGTTTACTTCATTTAAAGCATTCCACATTTCGTTTGGGAACTCTGCGGAACTTAAGACAAACATATATTACAAACTATTCCAGATAGGAGGCTTAAATGGAATTTCTTCCAGGGAACGTGTGTGGCATTTCCTTCTCCAGGCAGCATTAGCAACCTGGGGCGCTTCTGTAGATTTCCCTGAGACCTTGGGGACATAGGGCCTTACCCATTTGGAAGAAACCCACTTTAAACCAGAGGGGGTGAACACACAGGTGTATCCACGTCCCCATGTAACCAATTTGTAAGGTCCCACCATCTTCCAA
>JAWWMN010000208.1:68620523-68632926 GCA_035047745.1 Catamblyrhynchus diadema
CTGTTTGTTTTTTTTTTTTTTTTCTTTTTTTTTTTTTTTTTTCCCAGTGATCTCCAATTAACCCTATAAAGGAAAAAGGGCAGCAGACAGACCTAGACACAGAAATAGCAATGGTAATTTGCCTGTTTGTGTTCATATAACCCCAGCATATGGTGGCTCACCCTCCACAATGTTCTCCTCCCCCGATCTGATTAAAATTGACTGAGAAGAGAGCTATGAATATTTTTTTTTCTTTTTGGCATCACATATTAAAAGCTGACAGCTCTATCATATCATAGCAGCAAACCTTTGCCTGATGCCTGAGTCACACATTTCTCCAGGCTGACAGAACTGTTATTATTCTTACACTTTTGGACACATGTGACCACATTGTAGAGCACAGTGATGCTCCAATATGCTTAGGAATTTGTACTACCTGCACTTTTTAATGTCATTTTGGAGCTATTTCCATGCTGAATGTAGACCCATTTAAATTGTTCCTATTAATGACTACCAGCCATTTTCAGACACTTGAATGCAAGAATATTTGCTTTTTTCAATTAGTTTTTAGAAATAAGCAAAGAAAGAAAGCTTTTTGGAGGTTTTTTCTTTTTTTGTTTTTGTTGGGTTTTTTTTGTTTGTTTGTTTTTGTTTTGTTTTTTTTCAAATATGATCAAAATCACAATCACAATCACAGATTTGTTTGGGCTGGGAGGGACCTTGAATACTATATAGTCTCTCTCCCTTCTATGGGCCAGGACCCTTTTTACTAGGAATTTCACATTTTAAATAATATTTAATATAGCCTTTTATTTTTTTTCTGATGGAAACAGGGGGAACTGGAGCAGATCCCAAAAGATGACAAGAATGTGACTGTCTCTCAAAAGTGATTCAAAGCACTGAAGTGCTTCATGCCTGAGTTTCCACATTTGCAGAGCAAAAATACTAATGGCAGGGGTTTGGAGACATCCAAGCAAAGGCCAAATTTGTATTTAAGCAGGAGAGGAGACTCATGTAACCCCAGCTGTGACTCAATGTCCTTTGGAGGTGGGTGAGGAGAGCACAGAGCCTTCCCTCCCCACTCTGGAAGGGCTCAGCACCCTGAGCCAAGCCCACTCCTCCTGCACTGCCAGCTCTGGTTCTGATTTTACCCAGAGCATTTCTAATTTCCTTGACTGGTGCAGCTGAAATCCAGCTGGGAGCCCCTTCTGCTCCCCTCATGCCATGACAGGACTGAAATCTCTGCTGGCCAGGTTTTTCCAGCCTAATGGTGCCAGTTGAAATCACCTCTTGACTTCTGGCAGTGACAAGGGCTTTGTAAATCCTTTGTTCCAGGGATCCAAACAGAACACACTTCCCTAAACCTTTATATTTATAACAAAGGTCTTCACATCTCTGCAAAATTCAGCTCCTTCCACAACAAGCTGCACATTCTAATTCTTTGTGAACATCAAGTTTCTGGCCCTGGACTGCAAATGTAGAAACAGTTGCAGCAACAAAGAAAACCCCAAAACAAAACCAGAAAAAAAAGGAGAAGAAAGACCATTGTCTCTTCCATGCAGGCTTATTAGACATCTACCCATGCTAAATGATTATAGAGTGAGTGAGTCCTCTTAAATCAAGCACAATTTTTCTCAGGTATTCACCTGTAGGAGATTACAGTAAGAAAGTGATGGCATAATTTGGCTGTTTGGGCCTGAATGCCGTTTATTGCCTTTGAAATGAAGGAGGTAGTGAAAGATGGATTTTGGGAGGGAAAAATAAGAAAACAATAGGAAAAACTGATTAATACTGTCATGACAAAATAGCTTCCTTCAGGGGATAACAAACTGGGTTGATGTACTTTGTGTACCAGAAGCTGAAAAGATTTGTGGAGCTTGGGAATTCAATTGCTGCTTTTGCTGGAGTGATTTTCATATCCTTCTTCTCCCCCCACCCCTAGTCAGGACACCAAGTTCATCCAGGGGTTTGGAAACTGAGGTGCTGCCTGCTGAAGTAATTTGTGCTGTAATATTTGTAAAATCCAGGTTGAGCAGGGCTTGGAAAAACCTGGGACAGTGGAAGGTGTCCATGGCAGGGAGTGACATGGCAGGGTCTTTAAGGTCCCTTCCAACCCAAACCATTCTGTCATTCTATGATTAAATTTTTGATGTGAAGAAGAAAATCTTGACTGGACTGCCAAGCACATCTCTGCACATTTCCATTTTTCTTAATCTGTTTCTTCACAGTCAGTTGACCAAAAATCAGGGGCTTGATTCTGTACAACAGACAAACAAAAAAGGAACATTCAATTAGGCAAAGCACTGCAAATGAGGTGGGAAGGACCAAGGGGGAGGCTCAGGCAGTGGATGGTCTTTGGAGACATCTGAACTCCTTTGAGTTCTCCTGGAGAACTTCAGAGGCACCTGAACCCAGAGGCCTCAGTCTGTAACCTGGCACAGCATCAGGCAGAGCAAATTGAATTGAGGTGTTAAGGATGGGAGATCACCTTGAGGTTCTTTGACTTCTTGGTTTGTTGTCTCTTTGCTGAGGGGTTCAGGCAATATCAGACCAGACTTCTTCCTCTGCCATGAAAAAACTCATAGAAGTGAAAAATGAAATATTTTCCTGCTTGTGCTTTGTTTTTATTTCTCTTTTTGTTTTTCCCTCTAAAAGAAGAATAAAGCTTTGAAAGGAAAACAAAATCCCTCCAAGCCAGGACACTGTAGATGCTGATATATATCTTTAAGCAGATTGAAGAACCCTTGGGACAAATTTTAAACCTTCCCTGCAGGTGGTGAACACTTCCAGAGCCTCTACCTTGCAGCCTCATCCTTTTACAACCAGCTCTTCCCCCTTGAACCTGAAATTTTTATTTCAAACCTTTACCCATTAAAGATCAAACTGAAAAGGCAAAATCAAAGTGAGTTATTCTTGTGAAATGACTAATGTGATTAGTGTTATTGTAAAGAAGAGGTGGTGGAGCTGCAGTTTTGATCTCTCCCTACTTTGGGAGCCACAGACATATTGAACAGCAGACTTTAAGATCTCATGCTCTTGGGCAATGGGTTTTGCCTTTTGAAGTGCTTCTTTTTTTTTTTTTTTTTCCTCTTCTCCCCTCTCTCTCTCATTTTTGTTTTTCCCCATTGTTTGGGCAGGAAAATCAGAGAAAACCTGCCTAGATTTTTTCAGTCTGTAACTGATCTCTGAGCAGGGATGGCCCTCACAATTTGCAATGTGGCCACCAGGATCAGGACTGTGTGTTTTGAGCTGTTGGTTTTGTGTTGAGCACGCTGATAACTCTCCCCCAAGTCCCAAGGTGCTTTAAAAGGTGTATAAAAGGGCAAGGCCTGTTTCACAACTGGGATGTCTGAGGTGCAGGGAGGTTAAGAAACCACTTAATTTAGGGCAGTAAGTAATGGAGCTAGGAATGAATATTCACATCTCCAGGCTCCCATGCACTTATTTTGGAAATGAAGTTAAAAAAAAAAAATGCACTAGAAAACAATAGAATCATAAAATATCCCAGCCACCACCACCAGCTCCATCTGCCAGCCCTGCTCAGTGCAGAATAAAACCACTTTTTTTTCTTATTGCTCCCTGGAGTGCTGTTTGTCATCAGCCTTGCTGAACTTTTCTCCTGTTTTTCTCAGTGTTAATCACAATGGTGGTGGCTCTAAACTGTATTTGAAGGGCTAAAATCTGTGCTTTGCCAGGAGGTTTGTGCTCACAGCATTTGCTGGAACTCTGTGTGAAATTCTCTCAAAGAAAGCTGATCAATGCAAGTGGTTATTAACTAATTAGGAAAGACTTCAGTTGTTAATCAAGAAATCTGCCTGAATCGAGGTCAGTGCAGGATGGAGTCACAGCATCAGATCTTGTTCTTGTGGGGAGAGGAAATGAGAGGAGCTCCTCTGATTTGAGGTGTTTACAGGGCTCTGAGTTAGTTCTTGAGCATCCCTTTAAAGAGGAAGAAATGCACCTACAACAAATCACTCATCTCACCACCCTCAGACACCTAAAATCCACAGTGTGATTGTCTGTATTGTGAATTCCTGTCAGAGCCATTCAAATTGCCAACTCACATGTGGACACTGGCACTACCTAAAGTCAAAATTTAGAAGGAAAGTGAATTCCAAATGAAATTATTTTATCTGCACAGCTGGATGTGGCAATCAGTGCTGTGGTTTAGTTGTTATGGTGGTGTTTGGTCAAAGATTGGAGTCGATGCTTTTGGAGGTCGTTTCCAACCTTAAGGTTCTGCGATTCTCTGATTTATTTCTTTGTTAAAAATGTTTTCTTTTCCCTGAGTTTATGTAATTTCTATGCATGTCTTTACATTTGGCTGGAGAAACAATTACAAGAAATAAAGGCTGAGGAGAGAAAAGGGTTGGATAGAACATAAAAAGATCATCTAGTCCAAGTCCTGGCCCTGCACAGGACAGTCCCAAAAATCAGATGAAGTCTCAGACACAGTCCCTGAGTCTGAGAGTGCTGTTCAAACACCCACTGGGCCTTGGGGCCATGATCACTGTCCTGGGCTCTGAGATAAAGGACCTTGGTTTATTTCAAATTTCATTTTGGTGCAAAGAGCCCAAACCATACGAAATGGAAATCAGCACTGCACAGGAGTGCAAATGATAATGATGGCAAAATCCTGTAATTACTGACTCTCAAGGAAAAAAAAACCTGATTAACTTAGTCATTACCAATTATCTTCATGACAGTTATCTCCTAGAGATCCTGCACTGGGCTCACAGGGCAGGCCCTTCCATAGCGGCAAGAAGGAGGTCTGTACCTTGAAAACCTTATTCAGTCTGATACCAGGATGAGAACTGGCTGAATAAACCAGTTTTTCAGCACAAGACAGGCAGTTTTGTGGCCTTTTTGCTGTTTATTGCTGTGAATGAGGGTCCTCTATTGAAGGTAGGAGCTTGGTGGTTTGTGTTTCCCTCTGCATGTTTTAATTTGCTAATGTGTTTTTTTCCTTGATTCCAACAAAGTGGAACAGACCAAACTCACAGTTTTATAAGGACAAATTCTCAGCAGAATTTCAGCAGTGGGATACAAGTTAAGTACACCTTACAGAGGCTCTCTTTAGACTAAAAGTTAAAAATAAGGCAGCAAAAGTACTGGTGTCCAGAGCTCACTGTTTCTACCATCAACCTCCCTGTTTTATAGGATTTATAAATCAGCTTTGAAAAGTTTCTCCAGGCTAAATTTTGGCAGAGAAGGTCGCAGGCAAGACTTGGTTTACTAAAACTCATTAAAAAATGTTTTGATGTTTTAAATTACACTGAAGCAAGAGAGGAAAAATTCTATTTCTGTGGCTTTCAGCATTTCCTCCCCCACCACCCCATCCAATTTGAATTAAAATGTGTCTGAATAACTGTGCTATGGTACCACTTTCTTTTCTTGTGGTGTTGCCATCAAGTCTTTCTGTGGGTAGAACAGTCGCTTTCTAATCTCCAGAATGTGCAGCTCAGCTGCTGAACACAGTTGGAAAACATTTCCATTTCAGAAGTGTTTTTTTTGCTTTGAAAACTTTGTAAAATCTGGGGCAACTTAATTCATCTGAGACCAGCTGAACACCCATCAATTTCTCTCTGCTGACCTCAGTGGACACTGGGAGAAGCAGTGTAAGAAACAAGTGTCTCCTTTTTTTTTTTTTTTTGTTTTTCATTGCAGTTTTGATATGGGTGGCTGGAAATGGGAAAGGCAGACGGAATTTTGCTAAACACAAAGGGACCCAAGTGGAAAGAATCCACCATGAATATCCATTCCCAGTGAAAGGCTCTACATTAATTATTGCCACTCAGAGCAGGGATCTTGGAGACCTTTCAGGGGCAGTAATTAAGAAGTGCTTGGAGCCAGAAGGGGTCTTAGGGATCATTAGGATGGGAATAAAGATCCAAACCAGCACCACAACCCTGTTTGAATCCTCATCTCTTGTGCCTCCCGAGACTTATGTTATCTCAGAATGGATAATGCACCTCAAAAAGAAGGGAAAAACCACACAAAGGTGGCAAAGATGGCTAGAGGTGTGTAACAACTTTTGCAATAAGGAAACAATCCTATAAATAGTTCCTTGAATTTAGCAACAACCAGGATGGACATGATCAGACACACAGAAAACAATGAGAGACACTGAAAAAGTGAGCAGGGAATCATTACTCTTCCTTTCTTGAAATACAGAGAATAGGGGACATCCAATTCAATTATCAGGCAAGCAGCTCAAAACAAACAAAGTGAAACAGCATTTCATATGGAGCCTAATTAAATTACCCCAGAAAGCTGTGGAAATTTAAATGATTGTGCTCAAAACCTGACAAGACTTTTTCAAGGAGTACATATAAGTTTGGAAGCACTAACTGCAATGGCAAGTCCCTATGCCACTGTCTGCCTGAAGGATTTAATAGGGAAAAGATTTCACTATGTCTTCTTAGTTATCCACTTTCCCTGAAGATCTGCCACTGGATAGTATCAGAGGTAAGGAATTAGCTTTGATGAATTTTCTATCTCACTCTACACAGTTGTTTATAGATTCTTTTCTCACTTTATTTTTGGGTTTATAAATTCCAGCCCTGGAAAAAATGTGTTTGATTAATTAAGTTTTATAGCCTGTGGGAGGGGAAGTCTGTTCTGAAAAGCTTAAGAAAGAACATAAATCTACAAAAGAATGCCCAGCTGAGAGAGAGACTGTAGAGATGGGGAGGGTCAATTTTCAGCAATAATTGTGGCTGGACGCATCCAGTTATTGATCCACTTCACCCTCATCCTGCATCTTTTCAGGGAGATTCTACATCCACACCTAAATCTGCAACTGTCCTTGCTGCTGTATGGTTGGGATAATGAATGTGAGCAGCTGGGGCATTCCTGAAATAAAATAAAGCAACACATCCCTTTATGTTGGCTTTGGGAGCAGGATGGAGCCCAGGGTCACGCATTTCATAATCCATTATTGCTGCTGGAAAACAGAAGCAGTTTATTCATCAGGTGTGACAAGGCACCGAATTGTCTCCCTGATTTTTTAAGTTTTTCTAAGCCTTCTGATGTTTACATTCTTGTAATGAACTTTCTCACACACTTTCTGTAAATAACTTATTGTTTTGCATTCTTTTATGGAAGAGGAGAAATTGGATGGACTGTTGGTTTGTCCAGAGTCATTGGAGAGGTGGCACTGTCACCCTCCAATCTACTGTCACTTTTGGAAATCTATAAATGCTGGAGTCAGAAAATAAAAAGCCCCTTTTTATCTTGGAAAGAGCAGTGCATCCTCCTTGTGTTGTTTCATGTCCTACAGTGACACTAAATTGCTTTTCAGGGTGAGCATTGTTAATGCCATAGCTCCAGGATTCTTGTGATTATCAAGGAATCGCCATTTTCACTCAGGAAAAAGAAATTTAAGGATGAGATTCAACCTGCTGAACAGATGGAAATCCTGATATCACAGGATGGTTTGGGTTGGAAGGAACCTTCAAGACCATCCAGTTCCACCCCCTTGCCACGGGCAGGGAAACCTTCCACTATGCCAGGTTGCTCCAAGACTCTCCAACGTGGCCTTGGACACTTCCAGAGATGGGACAACCACAGATTTCCCTTATCCCAAGTCCCTCTCCGGCTCTCCTGGAGCCCCTTTAGGCCCTGGAAGGGGCTCTGATCTCTCCCTGGGGCCTTCTCTTCTCCAGGTGACACCCCCAGATCTCCCAGCCTGGCTCCAGCCCTCAGAGAACCTCCGAGGCCTCCTCTGGTCTCACTCCAGCAGCTCCATGTCATGGGATGCTCAGTCTGGGATTCCTCACAGTCAATGAAATCATGAAATCAGTGACTCCTTGCAGATTCTACCTCCTGAGGCTGTTGGAGTAGTTTTGTCTCTAGGCAGTGACTAAGCCAGATCTAAGTTAGACCTCAAAACCTCAGAAAGTTTGAGCTAGTAGAGATACAACCTACTTTAAAATTTATTTATTTCCAATAAAAAGCTGCTAAACATTAGCCAAGATGATACAAAATACAATTTAAATCACCAGGTAAAATAACAAGACGTAGAACTAATCATAAATCTTCTGAGTTTTTTTAAATTTTGAAGCCATTTAGCTTTGTCCAACACACCTGACTACCTTTGGGAAGGCATATCAGGAAAAAGAAAGTCCCTATAAAAAGAGAAGCTCAGAAGTGCAGGGAATTAATTGTTTGTGGCAGTTTGCCTGTTTCTCACACTGTGTTAACAAGAGACTCTTGTTCCAGAGCACAGGTACCTTGGGAGTTTCTTTATTGGTTCAAAAGGTTTACTGAGACCAAGTTATGAGTTGTTCTTTGAGTCCCATCCCAGGTTATTGCTTTTTCTTAGAACACCAAATTGTGTAACATAACGAAGTTTTTGAAATAATCTCTGCTCCCACCTAGGAAGGAACTGCTGTTCTCATAGTAACTGAAGAAAAGCCTGAAGAAATAAGCTGGCAATTACATCAATTCTCAGACATACATAGAAGGAATATCAAATTTATCTGTTCTAGAAACTTCCTGCAGTAGGGGCCAAGCTTTGGGCTGGTAATACCTTCAGGAAGTGTTTATCTTTCTAAACATTCTTCAGACATTCTTTTAAAATATTTTTCAATAGGTAGATCCATAACAACAATTTCTGAAGGCTTGGATTAAGTGTGGAGGCAAATAAGAGAACATCCAAATCCCTGCTGTGATTCAGCAGCTTTGGCTTTGTTAAAATGCCCCTGTCCAATCTTGTAGAGGACCAAGGTAGATGCATTTTATCAATACAGGACTTTATCTGTGAGATGTTATCACCTGCTTAACTTAATGTATTAAAAGTAGTCATGTTCATGAATTTAATCTTCAGAGATAGTGAGTTTTCCTTCTGAAAATCCTGCTTTTACATAAAATCAAGAGTAGTCTTAAAGAATATCAATGCCCTGCTAAGGTTTGAAGCTTGTTTTTCTGTTGGGGTTTTTATAAAATTATTTCCCCATGAGGAGAAATAGCCACCAAACCTCTTTTAAGATCCTCACTGACATGCACCATATTTTGAAACTGGTTACCATAATCAAGATCAGCAGTTGAATACAATCTTGAGAGACAAAAGGAGTTGTTTAACCCACCTGAAATGCCTTGTTCTTCTGAGGAATTAAATTTTACTTCAGAGGCTTATTTTTTTTCCTCTAAGAAACATCCAGATAGTACACGTAAAACTCAAGCAACTTTTTTTTTTTTTTTTTTAACAGAAATTCTCATTGGAAAAATTGGTTTAGACTAGTTCTACAAAACATTCTCCTAAAAATGAACATTTGAACATGTTTCTTGATATGGATTTGGCTTCTTATTTAAGAGTACAAACTTAAATTGCTTTCAGGAAAAAGAAAAAGAGCCCTTCAACACATCAGAATTTCAAACCATTTTGTGAGAGTTTTGGGTGGACACTGTCAGGCACTTTGCTGGCTGCATTTAGAGCAGAGTGAAGAGCTTTAACATGGTGTTGACAACACTGGCTTAAGCCTGTTTGCTTTTGTTCTAAATACTACTGGGCTTTTTTGCCCTAAACCATTGCAAAGTCAAGAAATGAATGGGTAGACATGAGCATTTTATGGCCTTTTGTTTTTGCAGAGAGAGAAAAGTATTATCTGTCTGTATTGTGTGTAATAGTTGCTGTGCACCCAAGCAATAATTATTAAAAGATGCAGCCAAATATCAATATGACCTGAAATGCTTCACTGCATCCTGCTGCAGCTCATGCTCTAGAAACCATATTCATGAAGAAGATTGAAGAATCCAAGCGGTGCTTGTGTGAGTGTTCCCCAGGGAAAGTTCATTCCTGGCTGGAAGTGCTGCCAGCACAGGGGATCACACCCAGCCAGGGTGAAACTCCTCACCATGGAAGTGTTTGACACCTCAGAGTTACCTAGGGGATGGCTCTGAGGAGAGTGGGACATAAAACAGGGAACTAAAACATCTTCACAGCCCCAAAATGACTGCACAGCACTCCACTTATCTGTGGGATGTGCAAACAGCCATCTGAGCTGTGACAAAGTTAATGCCTGACACAGGAGTTAACAATTTTCATTCTTTACCTCATTGGTAGACAACTAAATGTCCTCCAGGTGGAACTGTGGATCATGTAAAGTTAATGCACATCTGGTGACTCTGTTCTGGCCAAGAGGCCTCTGGAAGCTCCCTGAGGACCACCCAGTGCCTGTAGATCAAGGGCTGAAAACCACAGGCAGTCACCCAAACCTGAATAAACCCGGGATGGAAATCAAAATGAAGTTTCCAAATTCAAGAAGTCCACGGCTGTGTGTCAGAGCCTTCCAAGAGATGAAATGGCACAGATCCTACTTGGCTTCCAAGCTCCACTGGTTTATGAATGAGATGGTAAAAGTCCTAAGAATTTAATTTTAGGACTACTTTATGTTTTCTGGTACGTGTCCTTGGGAAAAAAAAAAAACTGGTCAGCATGGGAAGCCTTTTAAAATTTAGCTGGAATTTTTGGTCATTTAACAGTCCTAGAAATTATTTTTCAAGCTGCTGATCATTTCTGTGGGGAAAATTTTAGATAAAACCAGAGACTTTGTGCAAGGTCCCACATTTGGAGCTGCTTCATAGTTAAAATTGGTGGATATATGGCAATAAGTTGGAGCTCCTGGATTTCCATACTGAGCATATTGGCATGTGCAACAATTCTGATGATTTTAGAAAGTATGGGTCACTGCACGGATTCTGTTCATGAGTTGCCCAGTTTTCTTCCATAGAGGTCTTCAGTGTATCCAATACCACAACTGTCATTTCTAGGGGTATTTACCAATTTTATACCCTGAGATATTTGAATACAGTCCACAATAGGTCTGCCTGAAATTACAAACTGCTGACTTTAACAAAATCAAGATATGTTGGAAGATTATGTGAAGGATTGAAAGCAACAGACTTAATGTTCATTGAGAAATCCCCACCTATTCTCTAAGACAGAGTAGCTGAACATACTTTGATCTTAGTGTCACTTACATTTTGAGGTAAAGCCAGATTATCTGCAATAATTCTGAGTGTGACTGACATAACCCATTCAATTGTACATGTGAAGTGACTTGACAATGACATGGCCAGGATCACACTCCCTGTAAAAGTCCAACTTCCTTTTGATCCATTAAGAAAAAATATGAATTTGTCCATAAAATCATAGGATCAAGGAATTATAGAATATCCTGAGTTGGAAGGGACCCACAGGGGATCATTGAGCCCAACTCCTGTAGCTTTGCAATTCCTTTTCAACATATTAATTGTTGAAAAAATTGTTGAAAGTCAATTTAGTTAAGCAAGCCCATTTTTTAACATATGTAATGCATTATTTTCAGGCCATCCTTCTGCTGGCTTGAGCCCTGCTGCAGTTTTAAATTCAAACAGCCTGGAAAGAGCCTTTTTTTGCCTGAATCCTTTTTCTGTTGAAGGCAATGGCAGAAGTCCACTCACTTCAAGGGGAATAACATCTGGCACTGGTGAAGATGTTTGGCTGAAGTGCCTTTGCCTGAACATCACTTTCTTGGGATGTGATCCCTGTTTTGCAGAGAGTTTGGATCTCTTCTTAAGGATATGTCCCTTCTTAGGTACAATGTGCAAACTTTATGCTTCCATTATGTGTCTAAATTGTTGATGATGACAGCCAAGCCCAGCTCTGCTTCACAGAACTAACTTCTCTTACTTTTTACTGACTAAACTGGAGCTGAGGCACACAGAAGTGCCACACAAGGCCTGGAAAACCTATGTTACCTTTGACTGATGCAATGCAGTGCAATGCAACACTTTTAATTTTGAGCCAGAAAGGGCAATTCCCATTCTCTATAAATATCAAATATTCCTGTTTAGCCTTTAGGACATATTTCTGCTTCACCAGAGGCAAGTGCTTTTTCTTCCCTTCTTCCACCTGTGCTAAGCAGCTGGAAAAAAAGTCTTTCTTCAAAGATTCTCCCTTTATCCTCTTGGCATGAACACAAGCAGGAAGCAGGAAATTGCTTCCTTGCAAAGCATCTGATAAACTGGCACTTAGAGCCTGACAGTGGAAAGACACATCTTTTTATTTCCTTGGACTGAGGTGGAAATTAAAGTTATGTTAGCTGTCTCCTGGGGTATTGATCACAGCCCTGCTGCCTTTGGAAGGCTGCTGATGTGCACTTTTTGCACAGATGACCTCAGTGGGAAGTGTCCTCAAGCAGAGCACCCGTGCAGCCAGCAAGGGTTGCTGGATTCCTGTGGAGGGAGCTGTGGCTTGCAGCTTGCAGGCTGGGTCTTGGGTTTTCTGTGGTTGAAATGGCTCCTGAGGTATTAAAAGTCTTTTTTCCCAGCCCCGTGACTGAAGAAGAAGTTGAGATTCATCCGTTCTGCTTTTCAAGGTTGTTTATTTTCTCTTATCTGTTACATTCTTTCTCTGACCTGCTGAGATCTGTCCAGCAGG
>JAWWMN010000208.1:68636494-68654042 GCA_035047745.1 Catamblyrhynchus diadema
TTGGCTCCTCCCCTGGGCGGAGCATCTCCCCATGGGATGATGGAATTTGATCAGCCATGCAGGGACACTCACTGGCCCATGAACAGAAGATAATTAATAATTAATGGCCCATGAACAGAAGATATCTCCTGGAGGGAGGATTGGTTGTGGAAGAGATAAAGAAAACGAACAGCAGATAACTGCCCTACCTCTAACAGGTGGCAATAGAATACACACCCCTGGTCACATCTTCCATTTGCCACCTAAGACACTGGTAGCTGTGTCTGATTCTGTTCTGGTTTTAGTCTGCAGTTGTCAGGTGCTGGAGAACTGAGCAGCTGCTGGCACAGGCTGCTCATCTGCACAGAGCTAAATCAGAATTACCTCCCTGTGAGGCCTGAATTCCTCTCTGGGCAGCCCTTGAATCACTGCTGCATCACCACAGACTCAGCAGACCCCTCTGCTCTAACACAGAGAGAGTTTGGAGGGGAGAGGGGGAATGAACACATTACATTCCTGCCTGGAAGTTAAGATGGGTGTTGCATAATTGTAGGTGTTATTTTGTGGGCAGAATTTTGGTGGACCTTGTTAGGGAACATGAAGATTGGTTTTTAAAAAGTGCTGTGAAATCGTTCAGGCGACCACTGGAGCCTCTTGCTGGCATAAAACTTCCGCTCAGAATATTAGGGATGAATTGATCACGACACCAGGATTAATATTTAGCTTAAACCGGGAGTTGACATTACAACAGTAATATCTAAATCACAGAACTGTAGTTTAGCTTGGGTTGGAAGAGATCTTAAAAACCACCTAGTTCCAACCCCCAAATGTGCTGCATGCTGTGACATAGCTCAATGCTGGGCTGGTTTGGAGTCTCAAAGACATGAGCTCTACAGCAATCCCACTGTTCTCCTGCCCTGCCTTGAGCTTACATCTGCTCTGCATCAGCAGAGCAAAGCCAAGCAGGCACAGAATACTGATTCCTGCTCTGGGAGCACATTCCTGCTTCCAGGTGTGCTGCTGCAAGTAGAGGAGTGCTGGCATAAAGATGTCAATTTGCTGAAACCCTTCAGTATTTCAGTGAAGAGAGGGACAAGCTCATTTTTCCTCAAGGAAAAGCTGTCGGTGGGGAAGCTGAGAGGTGCCCTCCAAACATGGTGGTGTTTAAAGGATTCTTTAATAATCTACAAGAGACAGAGAGCAGGGAAAAAGGGGAATTTGCAGGTAACTCCTGTGGTTTCCAAGGCAGGAGAGATTCTGACAAAAGGAGCCTTCCAAGCTGTATGAACAACAGAAGAAATTCAATGTTGAGATGCAAAAATAATGCATAGTATCTTGAAATACTCAAATGTTTATTTTATACAGCTGGCTGTGGAAATTCTACATTGTTTCAGCTCTAGTGGATCTGTGAGTCATTATAAATAACTTAATGAAAGTATTTACTGTGGAGGCAAGGTCAATGGAACAGAATTGTAAGTGTGCAATGAAAACCACAACGGGGAATAATAAAGAAAATTATACAAACCTGTGTAAATCAAAATGCTTTTTCACCTTGAATGCCATGTGCAATTCCAGGCACCTAAACTCAAAAGTGGACACAAGAGAAATGGAATTGATTCTCTGAATTGTAGCAACAACTATTATAAAATGAGATCATTCATCTTAGAGAGGAAAAAATGATCCACATCATTATAAATACGTATAAACAAATGAGCTATAGAGATGATGTAGCTGCAGAGCTCTGTTTAGCACTTTCTTAATTTTTTAGAACAAATACTATTTCCTGAAATAGAATGGCAACTTTTTTTAACAGGAAAGAGGAGTAATTCTTGCAGTAAAATCATAATTAGCCTTTGGACTGCATTGCTACATGATCTTGTGGTGATCACAAAAGCTTAAAGATGCTGTTCAATAGCAGGTAAAAACCTGGGATTCCTGGGGTTTGTATCCTCTTTCCTGGCCTCATTGCCACCTCTCCCACCTGCTGGACTAAGGAGGTGGCCTGTGTCCCAGGCAGGACACACACACTGATGAGTTAACAGGTATTTCTCTGAGGGATGACATTAACATGTTAAAACCTTCCCTCTTTCTTCTTTCTTCCTAAAAGCTGGTGGAGCTTGACAGCTCAGAGACTTCTCTGGTTGAAACTGAGAAAGATGTTCAAAAGGGAAAGAGATAGAAAGGTTATCAGATCAAAAGAAATGAGGATAAAAGAGTCCTGCTTGTCCCTAGAGAAATGTAATTTGCTCTAGGCTGCAGTTCAGTTTTCATCCTGGAGCAGCTTCTAAGGAGCCTGATCCCAGAATGCCACCAGGTCTGGGGAATTGCAAAGGATTCTGTGAGAGTTTCCAGGGTTGGCTGAGCACTGAGGTTGGACAATGCTGGAGCCAGGAATGTGCCACTGGTGAGGGTAGCTCTTCCCTTCCTCCTGCCAAGCTCCAAAGGCAGCTGCAGGGGCAGGATGGAGCTGGGGAGAGGCAGGGCTGGATGCAGAGGAGCAGGAGCTGTGCTGGGGGAGAGCCAGGGCTGAAACCCAAATTTGACACAGCAGAACTTGAAAAAGTTGCAGCTTGATCAGGAAACTTTGCCAATCTATTTCTGTTTGCTGCAAAGGTCGTGCGTCGAGCAAGGCTTTTTACTTCCTCCCTAGCTGCAAGAGCTACATTCTCTAGTAATTGTGGATATTTACTTTATACTCAGATAAGCCTTTTATTTTCTCTGACATTTTCCCTGAGAAATAAGGATGTCTTGTTTCTGATATTCCTTTTTCAGCTTGCAGCACTAAAAGAGCAGATGCTGCTTCAAGAGAGTGAAGAGTGAGTACTTCCAACCCAACATCACCTACCTGGAATCAAACAAAACTGTGTGCAGGAATAAAATGTCTCCAAGAGACATTTTGCTGTCCCTACACATCTCTTCTGTACAAACACAGTTTGGAAAATAAAATACCTTCTGCCATCACATGCAGCTAGAGATTCTTCAAAGTCAGGAAGTGCAATAAAAAGCAACACTTTTGGAGCTGTGCAGCATCCTGTGCAAATAGCCCAGATTTTATCTGTACCCTGCTGTTGTTGCTGCCAGAGAGCAGTGATGGAAATATTCAGTGGTACATTTTGATCTCTACATCCTCTGTTTTGCCTCAAAAACTTTTCCATTAGTGCTCCTGAAGCCTACAGTGAAACAAAGTCAGGAGATGACTGCAAGGCCAGATTGTAACTTCTTGATCTGCCTTCACTTTTGGGAGCCAGCAAAAGATCAGATGCTCCGGTTTTCAGAAGGAGATACTTTGGGGCTCCAGAAGGAACAGATTCCATGAAAAATCCCACTTGTTACCACTGGGATAAATTTAAAGGTGTCTCTGCTCTTCCTGAGCAATATCTGTAAACTCACTGAGACATTCCTTTTGTGGGATGTACATGGAAAACCCCATAGAGATGAATGAGGTTTCTAAGAGGTCAGACCTATTTGCACCTCATTCAAGGGAGACAAAGTAGCAAAACTTTCAAGTGGGAGGTGCAGAAATGCATCCTCAAAATTCTAATTTTTTTTTTTGGTGGTTTTAGGAAATGTACGTGCATGCCAAAGTATCTCCTTGTTCTTCTGATGTTTTTATCAGATCCATGCAAAATGCAGTTGGTTCCAGCCTTGAAATGCAAATTTGTCTTACACTGCTTTTGCTGCCAGTAGGAAGACTAAAAATACATATGTAATGATGTTCCTGGAACATTTTCAAATGCCTTTAGATGATGATTCCAGGTTTTTTTTTCCCTGCTATCCAAAATAGTGTTAATTTTGCAGACTCATTTTGGCCAAAATATATGGACTTGTATTTAAATTCAAAATTCCTCTGAGGATAAAATAACTCAGCTATTAGAAGAATTTTGCTATGTAGGTAGGTCACCAAAACGGAGCCTGAAACCAAAAAAAAAAAAAAAAAAATTAGGTTTTGCCAATTTATAATGCATACATCTGGTTTTGTGATTTTCTTGTTACTTTCAACATTCTTTGCAGTATTAGAATCCCAAAGCAGCCCACAAGCCTGGTAATTCAGGAAGGTTTATAATTGAGGCAAGTCTATTTAATTTTGTTAACAGAGAAAAATGAGAGAAGCAACAAAAAAGAAGCATAATCATCATAACCAAAGGCAGTTGTTACAAAGGCTTCTGACTAATGCCAACAGCAATTTTTGAAAGTGGGGACATTTTAAGGCTGATGCCTAAAAATATGGGTTTAGGAAAGCATACATAAGTGACTATTTAAAGTGTCAGAGTCAGGGAAATATTCTTGCTAAAACCATATTTTAAAACTGTCCTGAGTGGAGGCAGAATTAGATTGATTTTAACATAAAATTCTTTAAAGAGACTCCGTGCTCCTGTGTTTGTTGAATGGGAACCAGGAGCACTCAGACCTCCTGAAAAAGAGGCATTTTAGAGATTTTGATCACGTAAATCTAGAAGGAAATTTTGAAGATGGGACATTTTGAGTTGGCTTCAATGTCAAGTCTTTAAATACAGATGTACTTGTGGGGTTCATCTTGTTAAACACAGATGTACTTGTGAGATCCATCTTGTTTAACTGCAAGCATCCAGTGTGGATATTTCTGTTGGGTTTGGTTGTCCACTTTGCCTCCAGGCAATGGAGAGAAGAAGGGATGAATCATCTCATCCTGGAGCAGTTTTCTAAACCTGGTCACATGAATCTTCCCCTCCAAGGGCACATTCCTCTCCCAGGAGTGTGGGATGGGTGTTGGCACTACAGATGTCTGAAATTTGAAGTTACATCTTGTCCTGGATACTAAAATCCCCTCACCATCCTGTGAACATTTTGGTTCAGTCTTTCTCCTTCCCTTCACCGCCTTTAACATATGATACAGCAATGTCCCTTTAATGATTTTTTTTCCACAGGGCTCAGAGGTGGAAGAGATTTATGCTGCTTGGTAAATTTAACTTCATACTCGGTGCAATAAAGAATCTGAAGGTGCACTTAAGAGTTATAAAAAAATCTTGTCTCTCAAGCCATAAAATTTCCACAGTGTGGGTATTTCAGGTGTCTTATTGCTGAATGTGCTCAAAGTAGCTCGAATGGGCATTGATGATGGGAAATCAGTATCAGGAAGGTGGTAAATCAATGTGTTGTCTGGATAGCAGGGTGAGGTTAAATATCACAAGCAATGATATTAGAAAGTGTTTTGAGAGATAACCACGTAGGAAATTCTGGAGAAAGAGGCTTTAAGGTAAAGCTATAATAACTAATAAAAGATAACGTGGCTAAGCTGGAGTGATTCAAGGTGAAATTCAATTCCCAGAAAATTCTTGGTGCTTTGACGAGAGCACATTTTGCTATCATATCTACAGCTCCTGAACAGGCATGGAAGTATCAATCAGACTTAGAATGAAATATAGTTTGATAATTAGCTGCAGAAAAGGATTTGAAATGATACAGGGCATCAAGAAAGAAAGTAAATAACTGAAATGCTTGGCAAAATTACGTGTGTTTAATGAGAATCAACTTAGCTTCATTTAAAATTGCTGTAGAGACTTAAGGTCATTTCAGTCATCAGACAGTGATTATTTATTCCCTAGAAACTAATAGGCACACTCCAAACCTAAATAGAAATGAAGGATTTGCAGCATATTACAATATTCTATATTGGCACTGAGCAAGAAGCCTTCCTGAATGAAAGCAAATGACTTTTTGTAGCTGTAGCATGGTAATTGCTTGAAGAACAGCAACAAAAATCCCAACAAAAAAAACCCCAGCAAGCTATTTCTGAAATACAATGCAGCGACAAAATAAGAAATGGAATTGAATGAGAAAAATATATCTGCTGAGGACAAAATCAGACAGCAGGGAGAATTTATAGCCCTGTGCTAATTTCCTACTATCAGACACTGAGCTGGATGGGAAAATGACAGAAAAGAACCTTATCTAATAGATGTGGCAGAAGTGATGGGTTTGAAAGATGACAATCTTCATCTGAGCTGATAACAAAGATTCATATTCATCGAGCCAAATGTTAAACTTTCTCATGAAAATGAAGTGTTTGCACCTAATATATTTAGAAATCAGAATCAGGAAGAGCTTCACCTCCCATTTTATCCCCTATAGCTTTTTGGAATAAACTAAATGGCTTTACTGTGTTCGGGAAATCAGGAAAGTGCCTGCTGAGCCTGTTTGCTCATTTACTCCCATCCCCAGCTAAAAGACTTGTAAATGTGTTTGTAAACAGTGAGTTATGGGGTTCTGAGTTTGCTGTGCTGCCGGATTATGCAGGTCACGTAGTCCTGTACATTTACTGCTGCAGGTTTTCAAACCAAGCATGAGCAGGGTTTGTGAGAGGAAGGGGAGGCTGCACAGGGTCAGTGCTTCACTGGCTGACAGTCTGCCCTTTAAAATACAGAGTAGCAGGGAATGAAGCAGCTTTACCAGGATTTAAACCTCAGCCTTTTACTTAACTGCATAAATCTAATTTGGTCTGGTTTGCTTAAGCTTCTGAAAAGCTCAGGAACGCCAAGGGGATGCCTGAGCTGCAGCTTTGGGGTCTCTTGGACTGTGTGTTGCATTAGGGTCAGCCTAGGAATCATCTTCAATATTTCCTACCCTGATCTGTGGCAGTGTGCACCTGAAAGTTCCTAGCAGACCTAAAATCAGTGCAGTCAAAACTGAATTTTTATTCCTTTCCCTACCAAACATCCATTCACTTGAGTTCTTCAGACATAGGCAACTTCTGTGCTCTTCTCTGTCTCTCTGTTGGGTGGGTTTGGCTTGACTCTGACTCATCTCTGAGCACTCCTGGCATAGCCAGATCTAAGCTATATTTAATTTTGGGTGATGCAATGACTTCGGAATTGAGGAACTCTCTTGGTCAGGTCATTCTCATCTCACACCCTCATTTGCTCTTTTGCCCGACAGCCTCTTCTTCATCCATGTAAATCCTTTTCAAATAGAGCTGAAATGACTGTTCCTGTAGTTCATCATTTAAGGGAATAAGGCAGTTTCTTGCCTTTTTCTTTTTTTGCATTCCTTTATTGGAAATCTGCGCAGAATTCAGCACAAAACACTTGTGCACTTTCACAGACCCCCACAGCCTTAACCAACACTTCTGATGGACTCCTGGCTTCCTTATACTTCCCAGTCAAAGAATCTGTGTGTATTGCAGAAATGTCATGGTTTAATAATCAAATATTGATGGCCAAAACTGCAGGAGAAACACCCGCTGCTTGTCTTAGGGATGGATGTCTGAAGTGTTTGGTAAGACCATTTAACGCTGAAATATTTACTGTGTAAAAGGAAAGCCCTGCTAGCAATGTTGTGATGGGAGAATTGGATGCTAACACATTACTTGATATAGTAAAGAATTATAAATGCAGCCATGAAAAACAAAATCAGATACTGGCCTGGAGTCCGGGCCTGATGCAAACCTATTTGGGTTTTTATTAAATCCCATCACCCTGTCTATTAGCGCACAAAGAACTGCAGCTCAGGACTGAGCATGAGAGTGGGAGCAGAACTCACCTGCCTGCTGTCTTTCACATAAATATAGATGATGAAATCAATTATACAAGAACCAGACTCCTTGCTGGCTCATTTCTCTCCTAGCAAGGAATCACAGAAGTTTCCAGAAGTTCAGTTCTTCCTAAAATCCTCAGAAGCTGGGACAACACATTATCTAAAGGAGATTGCAGACCTCCAGCATGTCTGAAACCATGAATAATAAAATAAAATAAAACAAAATAAAATAAAATAAATTCACTCACCTAGGATGTGTGATTACTTCTGCACTGACATATTGCTTGAAGCATCCTGCTGTCTTAATTACAGACCAATTCTTGCACTTATGAGGATATCACACATATATTTTGCAATGTGAATATCACTATATATATATTTTTCCCCCTGATTTGTGAGGAAAAATCCCAGCCAAGTTTAGCTTGCTTCTGCTTAGCCAGTGTCATGATTGTGAGAAAAGGTAGGAAAGGGGGGGAAAAAAAGAGTTGGCTTCAGGTAAGATGAAGGCTGAGATTGGTGTGATCTGTTTGGCCATGCACTGGTTAAAAGACAGGAGTGCAGAGCCTCCTGGCAAGGCAGTGAAACAGATGGACAACTTTGCCCAAACTAGGACTCCTCTCAAAGAGGGAAGTGCTGGAGAATCTGTGATGAGAGATATAAATGAATATTGCAGGAAACCGGTAAGATTTGGGGTGTATCTTTAACTGGTGCAAAGTGGAGTTCATGGAGCACTGAACTGAGGGTTGGACCTGTTGCACTTTTCCTATCTCTCCACCAAATGAAGTGGTGGAGAAAATAAACCAGTGTTGCCCCTCCCCAGGTGTGTGAACAGCAAAGTATCCGCAGAGATAAGGGGGAGTCAGGGGAGGGCAGAGAGAAGATATTCCATATGGAGGATATGCAGCAAGACAAACCAGGACACTACAGAATACTTTGCAAATGTATTCCCAGCCTTAAATAAAACATTTTCTGCTAAAAGAAACATTTCAAGAAGATTACCCTGGCTGCAAATCAGTGAGGTAACCACAGGGCAGCCTGTTAGAAATGTTGGGGCCACCTTCACCCCTCCTTGGGCAAGGTAAGGCAATTCTTTTTCACTCCTAGACTGGATGTGCAGCTGGCAGCCAGTTTTTGTGCTTCCACTGCATTCAAGGCAGGCAGAAACATTCCCTCCCATGCCATACAGTCTTTTATTGCTCCTGGGCTGCTAAAGGATTATCCTTAATTCAGGTGATTTGCAGAGAATTCCAGTAACAGTCTCTCACTGAGCCCTGTGCAAGAGATAACGATGAAAATGTATTTCAGACTGGAAAAAAGCTTCCTATCTCTTAGCCAGTCAAAAGTAATTCCAGAGCAGCAAGGTACTGTACTCTGAGATGGATTTTAATCTGCCTTACACCAGCTGAAATTAGAGAAACTTCAGGTGGAATCAGTAGAGTTGTGGTAACATAAATCAAATTCTTTTTCAGCTCTGCATGAAGGGAGAGATTTTTTTTTTTTTTTCCAAATAAAGGAGGATTGAAAGGCAGAGTTCTCTTTCCCTACATATCTCTTCCCTGAATGTACTGATGAATTTCAGGTAGAATGAGTTAAGACAGGGCTGTGCACAAAGGGGATCAAGTAATGTTGACAAGAAGTAGCTGGTGACAACAGCAGTTAATACCAAGGAGGCTGAGAGAGGATTTAGTGGTTATGGCACTATTACACAGGCTGCTGGAGATAAGGCAGAGGCAGCCAGCAAGGAGGCAGCAGGAACAGAGTCAGCAAAAGACAAAAGGAATGAAAGGAGCAGCTTAGTCATTAGGAGAGTAAAACCACTTAGAGGTGTTTGTGCCCTTCACCCATGTGCTTGGCTGTGGTGGCAGCACAAGAGGCTGTGCCATGACAGGAGAATGGAGCCCTGCAGGTGGGAAGGGTATTTATTTACCGTGTTCTATACAGCCAGGCAGTTACATGTCCCTCTCACCAGCATTTTGCCCAGTTTGCTTGGCACTCTCACCACACCAGTGGATCCGCTGGTGAAGGATTTGTCTCCTGTCCCCATGGTGGTGCCCACAGGGAGCAGCCCTGTGATTCTGCCACTCTCTTTCTACTCCTGATATCACACAGAGACTTTGTGCTGTAATTTACTCCTCCAGCCTGTGTCAGGAGATTGCTTTTCATAAGGTCAGTGGCATTTTCAAAGAGCAAAGCAACAGATTTTTGCAGGATGCAGCTGCCACGTCCTGAGCAGGCGCCCAGATGCCATCGCCAGCCAGGCAACAAGGTGTCAGGAGCATTGATATACTGACATGGAGCAGGAAAAAAAAGAATTTCTAAGTGCTTTTGAACTGCTTGGAGCACTCCTTTAGCCAACAGATTCAAAGAATTGGAGACAACAAGCACAAAACTGTGCTGAATAGGGATGAAAGAAGCATGGATTCAATGCTTTCACCCAGCTGAGTGCATCAAGCTGCAGCTCTGTGACAACCCCCTGGCCCTGGCACTTGGGAACTGCAGACAAAAAGCCCTGGCCCTGCGGACCAGCTCACACTCACAGAGGGGACGGGCTGCCAGCCCCAAGCATGTGTTCTGCCCAGAGGATTGATAATTTTCATCTCTCTTTTTAACTACCCAGAAGCCAAGACCTCCCTGGAGTTTGGTATTTATCCGCACTAAAGAGTAAAATTTTACTTTTTAATAAGGAAAAGCAGGTGGAGGCTGCAAAGCTGTGGCTTTTATCAACAGAACATATTTTTTCTTGCTTACTTGTTTAAGTGTGAGTATTTAAGGAGTACCACGAAAGAGGTGCTCATCCATGTGTACCCAGCTGTCTTTTGGACAAGGAACAATTTGGAAGATTTTATCTTGCAAGAACAAATACTCACCGGTTTTAACTGAATAAGAGTATTCTTTACCTTCATTATGAATAACTGTTTTTCAGCATGGAGATTTCAAATGTACAACAGCAAGAGTAACACTGAAAGAGGTTTAAAAGAGGGGAGAATACCCCAGTTTAGCAGAGAGAGAAAAACAACCTTCACCTCCTTTTTGTCTCCCTGTTTTTAACGTGTGCCAACTGCCCCAAAACCTGTTCTGGCAGCTGGGGACCAGCAAGCCAAATCTGAGCACGTGGATTTCCACCAAAAACCTTTGATCCTCAGCCCCATCCCTTGTCCTGGTCAGGGTGTCGCCATCACTACGGCCATGCAGGTTTTTAGGATTGTGGCCACAGTGACCACAGTGACCCTGAGGCTGTTCCTGCTGGCAGCAAGCTGCAGAACAGCCCCAGCAGAGCTGAGGATGAGGCTGCTGGATGTGGTCATGTAATGGTTTACATTTGGCACGAGTTCCCCTCAGCTCTGAGCAAAGCTGTGCCAGAAGAGTGGTGGGAGCTGCACTGCATTTAAATGAGAGCCTGAAAAGAGCTCCGAGCTGCTCAGATGGCAAAGACATCTGCATCAACATCCTCAGCCCAAGAATATGAAAGGCACACATCTCCAAGTGACAGGGCACAGTGTTAAGTTTACCAATGGCATGCAAAAATCATGACAATACAGTCTTGGCTACTGATCTGTTGAATCTGTTACCAAAAGGAGCCCAAAAAAAAAAAAAACACCCCAAGAAACCATTCAGCACAGATGACTTCAATGAGACTCGCCCCATCTCCTGCAGCAAGTTCATTTCCCACAGAAAATAATTGACAGAGAATGGCAGCTGCAACCCTTGTGAGTGTGTGAGAGAGAGAGACTGTCTCTGTATCTTAAAGCATATTTTTATGGGGTTCTGGAAAGAAGCTGGTCTGGGATAATTGTTGCTGGAGACACTGAGAGGCACTGAAAGCACCAGCAGGCATTTTTGACTAAACCCAAGAAATTCGTAAAATGTAAGACACAGTGTGAAAGGGGAGGGGGAAAAAAAAAGAGAAGAAAAGAAAAAAGAAAGCCCACTAACCTCCCCCAAAACCAAACTCTGCAGTTGTGAAGCCAAAGGAGCCCTCTGAAGACAGACGGTAAAGTCGACTCCCTGCAACGGAGAGTTCTTGCAATCAGAGAACACACAAGTGAGGATTTTTTTCTTTCCTCATGACCTGGAAAAAAAGTCTTTGATATTCTGGAGGGAATTAGGAAAAAAAAAATTTGAAAGTGAGTGAACTTCACTAACAGCCTTCTCGCCATCCCTGCCCCTTGGAAAAAGGATATTTTCTGACAGAATGCTCTCCTGTTTGAAAATGCTTTTTTGCCTGCTATTAACTGTCTTTCTGGAAGTTTTCTATCTTCTTTCTGAAGGCTTATCTGCCTGATTTATTCATATTTCTTAATGTCCAGGGTTTTACCTTATAGACAACAGCACAATTAATTGCGTGGCTGGGAAAGGGGCCTGGAAATGTGAGATGCTTGGGAGGGCCAACACAGGCAGAAGATCTGTAGTCATATTTTAAATTTATAATACAATACAATATTTTAAAATAACAACTTAAATCAGTAATGCATTTTGCTCAATTGCTTCTGGTAGGTTATTACTTAGCTGGAAAATTCAGGAGTAAGTAACTAACAAAAGTTCTCTTGCCCAGAAGAGAGATATCTCAGCCCTCAGATATTTTTCTCTGCCTCCAGAAGCTACCAAAAAGGAGATATATCCATATCAACAAAACCCTTTGCCTTATCTTATGAAATATAGGTAGATTTAAAATCTTACCTCTGCAGCACTTAGCAAGTGAGCTTTATATGCAATATGGGGAGCAGAGCAGCCCTTTTCCTATATGGATTAGCAGACAGGAAATTTTCTTCTCTTTTTAATTATTCTTCCCATATATAATTATGTTTGAGGTTCCCTTTCATGCTCTGAGTGGGTAGAGGACACCCTGAGAGTGGGAATTCCTCACTCCACAGCATGTGAGTGGTTCCTCAGTACCCTCCTCACAGCAGCTTTTTGGATAACACATGAAACTGGCATCAGCTGCTAAAGTGGCTACAGCTGCCCATTAAAAAGTAATTGCTTTTCACTGCCATTGAAAAAAAAATCATTTGATTTTTCATCTTTGCTCTAGAGTTGAGACTCTTTTATGCACCTGTCAGTATCATGATGTTGCCTGAAGAATGAAATTTCCTCCAAGCATCTGTTTCAGCTAATTGAATATTCTCTTACTGTATAAGATGAGTCCATTGTCTGATGAATGCATGGGATTTAATTTTTGAACAACATGTCAGGGACTCCTAAGCTTGTGTATGCAAATTCTTTACCTCTATGAAAGAGCCATCATCTTTGCATCTTGATGGATCACTTTCAAGGGACAAGGCAGATAATTAATTTATTACATATATATTTGGTTGAAAATACAAAAGGGTGATTTAACAGAGAGAGCAATAACAGAAAGATGTGAAAAGTTTACAGAATTAGGAGTGCTGGCAATGCAGATTGGGTTTCCTCACAAAGAGCCTTTGTCAGGGACACATTGATATTCTAGGTAAATCCAGACACTTCTAGGTTTTTTTGTTGTGGCTTTTCATTCATGGTTTACTTTAGATTATCTTTTCTCCTTTTTTCTTTTTTTTTTCTTTTTTTTGGTTGTCTGAGGTTTTACAGTAGCTGCTCTGAGATGGACAAATTACAGAGCTAAACATAAAATGAAGTGGGAATGGGAAATTAGTTTACTGTGCAGTACACTCTGGCTGATGGATAGCTACAGTTCACTTTCAGCTTGCTTTGAAAACAATTCTGCTTTAAAAGTAATCTTTGTGAGCTGACTTTCCTTTTCACTCTCCCAGAAAAGAAAGAAAAAAACCATAAAAAGGCTTGTTCTTAACTTGAATTGACTCGACATCATTACTTTGAGATAAAACCCGGGCTCAGACAAGGCAGTTTGGCACTTTAGCCCAGGTTGCCACTGTAAATTAGAGCTTTCCTGAGGAGACAGCCCCAGGCTGGTGTAAATCAGGAGCAGCAACCCAGGGGCTGGGAGAGCACCTCTGATCCAGACAAACTCAGGAAACAGCAGAGCATAGGAGGTTGCTGCGGCTACAGAGGGAAAAAAACCCCAAACACCCCAACTTTTCCAGGAGTTTTCCCACAAATCAACAATGTCCAGTGCTGGTGGGTTTAGCAAACCTGCTTCAAGCTGGCATTTAAATGTGAATGGCTGGGCAGGAGACCTGACATCAAATAGCCCCACCAGGCTCGGATTATTTTGGTTGCAGCCTCTTTGCCTGCCCACCCAGTCCTTTAGTGCCAGAAACTTTGGGTAATATGGTCCCAAAATGGCCAGAGCCAAAGCAGCTCCATCCTGGCTGAGCAATCCAAGGACCAGTGCACTACTTAGTGCTACAGAAAATGTTCTGCATTAATGCAAAGCTGCTGCCTGCCCTGCCCTCACAACTGGATAAGCAATTCTGTCTCTCAGGGCTGTTTGATAAAGCTTTAGACCCATCCTGCATGTCCATGAGGTGAACAGTTGCAGGGATATTAAAAAATACTCTGGCTGCAGTAAAAGCAGCTACTAACAGATCCTCGGGGCTTGCCAAAACCAGATTTATTTTATTTCTCTTTAGATCACCACAAGTATCACCATTCCAACATCAACTTTGGGAATTGTGGAATAATGCAAAAATTTCCTTTTGAGATTTAAGTACTGTGAGCAGGCTATGGATCTGGCTTTTTTTAAAACAATTGGGATTTTTCTTCATATGCTGATTCATTCAGTTTTCTTTCTGGTTTCATAGAACAGAAAGTGCCAGAGACAATTACAGGCCAGTTGCCTGGAGGACTCAAGGCAGGTTGTGGTTGTTGTGGGGAGTGCAAGGGGCTCATTAGCCACATGGTGAATAATCCTGTATGCAACTGGAATAATAGACTGATTTTGGTTGGAAGGAACCTTCAAGAACACCTCGTTCCAAGCCCCTGATGTGGTCAGGTACACCTCCCTCTAGACCAGCTTATTGCTGAATGCCTATTTCCTCTATTTGATGCTTAAAACAACATTTTTAGGTGATTGCTTAACAATCTTACCACTGATAAGAGCAGTGAGAGCAGCACAAACCCCTACACCAAAAACTTCATACCTGCTCACAGATTTTTATCCAAATCCTTTGCCATAACCACATGATCCACCCTCCACCCCAAACACCCAATGACCAAGGCTGAAAAGGATGCTCGGGTCCTCACTGCCAAATTGTTTCTTCCATAAATAAGTTCTGCTCTGGAAGGTTACAACAGAACTCCCGGTAAATGAAACTGGGAAAATCAGGGAATGGCAGCAGATTGTTCCCAACCAGGGGTAGTTTATCACTGGATTTGACAAGGGGACTGCTGGCAGGCAGTGTGTATCCACAGGGGAGGTGAGGTAATGCAAGCAGAAGCATTAAGTTTCCATGGGGTCACGTTTTCATAGCTGATGGCACAAAATGCAATTAGAGAGGGAGAAAAATTAGATTTAGTGACTTCTCATCTATAAACACAGGAGCTGGAGCTGCATTTTAAAGCAGTGCACAGTGAGATGCAAATGACTGAGTGGCTGCTTCATTTGAGAGACCTGCTCCTCAAGTCTTTGGCCAAGATAAGGAATCAAGGGCAGTTATCTCAGTGTGGAGGAGATTGAAGATTAGAGATCTCTTTTAAAATATTCATAGAATGCTTGAAGCATTCCATCAATGGATATCAGCAGTCCCTGGATAAGATTTCATTCTGCAATACAGACTCTGATGACTTTATATTCTTACTGAGGACAAGGAAGGGAAGATGGTTCATCCTTTGTACCTCCTTTGTGCTCCTCCTCCTCCAGCTTCTGTCTGAAATTAATGTTTTTCCTACAAAGTTATTACATCATCCACTTCATTAAGTGATGACCCAACCCAACCTTTTTAATGTCCAACACCTATGTGGCAACTGACTTTACTCTTCAGTTTTAAAAGGAAATAAATTGTTTCGATTTTATCTTGCTCTATGACTTTGAGAAGCTGGTGTCTCCAAGTTGGTAATCTGCAAAACTCTGCTCTAACCTCTGTTTGAATTTCTAGGAGCTACAGCAATGATTCTTAACCTGTGTTTGGACTTCTAGCAGCTACAGCAATGATTCTTTCTGACAATGATGAGGAAAATATTTATTTTTGTCTAAAATCATGTTCAAGAAAAGAGTAATTTGCTTATAATGATGCAATACCTATTTTTAGATAGCTCTATTTTCAAAAGATGTGGCCCTCATCATGTTTAAATAAAAACAAACGTTAAAACATTAATGTCCAAGCCTGTAAATGTTTCTTTGTTCCTTAATGAAACAGAGGGAGAATCTTCCAATCCTTTGTCAATCCTCTGCTTGGCTTCCATTGAGAAATGAGAATATATAAGCTATTTCTATCAGGGTTTAAGTTATGTCTCAAACAATAGTTGTGGGGTTGTGTTATCTGAAAGGGGAGGGAGAATAATTGCTTTAACCTCAAGTAGAAACCATTACATTGGGGATTTCTAACGGTACTTTATCCACATAAGAGTTAAATTTTTGATTTCAGTGCACTGTCTGTAGGAGCAGGAAATTAAGGAATAGTTTTACAAGGCTGTTCATCTAACCTCAAGATAGATAACCAAACCAGGAGCCTGGATCCTACCTGTTTCCAGTGAAAGAGTTACTTAATGAAGTATGACTTAATTAGTTGGTATTTGACATCTGGCTGTGGAATAAATCCTACCAAAGTGAACATTTTGAAAAGCCAGGCTGAAACCACATCACGAGGAATATTCACATAGACAGGAAGACATGTATAAATCAGACCACTTTTCCTCCTTTGCAGACAGCATCACTCACAAATCATCTTTAATGTGTGTTATAAAAATAATTAATGGCCCAATTATAACTTATTTTTTCCCCACTGTACTTCAAACACCTAATGTGTGTAGGCATGCTCAGAAAGTCCCAGAAAGTGCCTGGGATTTGCATCTGGAGGAGCCTGGAGATCTTTGAAAATCTGCTTCTGAGGCGATTTGAAAATATTTTTAGCCTTTTTTTATATGAACTTTCCTGCTGTTATGTTCAGTCCTTACAATAATGAAATGCAGCATGGTAGAATGAGGGAGAGATTCCCTCCAAATTGGTTTGGAAGCTGCATAGCAGCACTTACAAATTGCTTTTTGACTGGAATGATTCAACAGCAGAGACTTGTTAGCTCCAGTCATAGATGCACAGATCTGGTTTGTTAAAGGGTGGCTTTGCCAAACAAATCAACATCTTGTAATGTTGCAAGGAAGCTGAAGCTTGGACTTCTTATTCACCAAGAAGAGGCTGCTGGTAAATCCCATAGCATTGCTTTTGTCTTTAAATAAACTATGGTGTGAATTCAACATAAAAGCAGACATGGAGCATGTTGTCTGATATTTTGGCTTGGGTTCTAATCAACAGTGTTTACTCAAGTGAAACGTGGTGATAAATGCTCTGAATCAGAAGCATGTTGTGATGTGCTGCAAAATCCTCAGTGTTAAATTGGCTTTTTCCCCTCCTGACTGAAACTCTTTCATTGTTTGAACAGAGACAACAAAAACCAATTTCTTCAAGGAACCTTGTAAGTCAAACTCTGCATGTATCAAAGCCTATTCAATGAGCCTTAAGCTTCTATAACATAAATTGTAAAAAGCAAATTATTTAAAGAAGATTCAAATTGAAAACCCCGAGTTTGATTTTGGCTTTTTGGGGTTTTTTACTAATGTCTCAATAAACTTTTATCCTTATTATTTTCTTTATAGTTTTTCCTAATTTCATTTATGCAAGTGAGAATTGGGAACGCCAGCACAATCACAGAGAAGTGTGAAGGAAAGAAACCTTTGCATAGGACTTGTTTAGATTTGTTTTGATAGTTGCTGTGAATATTTAGAAGACTCATTTCAGCACTGCTGCATTTCATTGTTGGGGCCTCTGGACAAACCAACCTTCCTTCCTGCCCCCTGTCCTTTGTGGCATTCACATTTTCTGAAAAATCCCTTTGCCCAGGATTTTTCTCCTGGGAAGCTGAGAAGCCTCAGATAAAAGGAAAACAATTCTTATCTCATTTGCTTCTCCTGTGTTGTGCTCATGTGGAATGTGTTTGGAGATTGTTTACCC
>JAWWMN010000208.1:68743928-68761633 GCA_035047745.1 Catamblyrhynchus diadema
CTCTTGGAGATCTATTTCACACCCAAGATAGCTCAGCTACCTTAGAAGGCATAAAATCAGCAGGATGGCTTCTGTGGTAGCGTTGGAAACAAAAAGGTTTTAATAAAAGCAAAATAACAAACTCTTTACAGAGAAAAAGCGAGCCAGGGCAAGAGGTTCTTGCTCCTGGTAAAACACCTCACAAAAGTGATTAGTTTTTTTGTTCTCTTCTTTTTCTAGCAAATTGATCAAGCAGGATTTTTTGGCTTCTGTCTAATTAGCTGTCTTAAAGTTTGAGGTGAAGTCCCCAAAGTCCTATGAGATGTTTTTTCACCTAATTGAAGAAAGAAACTTCTGAGCTTATTTCCTTTTTAAGGGCACAAAGGATAGTTTTGTCACTCTGTCAACGGGGGACACATTCCTATATGCAGTCAGTGTGAAAATCTCTCTGAGAGTCGCCAGGTGGATGAGCTGAGGCAGACTGGCTCACCAGCAAGGCTGTGCTCTCACCATCCTCACATTCCCACCCTGGATATTGCACATCAGGGATACACCCAGCTGCTCTCCATGATAATGGCTTCAATTCAATCCAAAGATCCCCAACAAAGATCACCCAGTTTCAAGGCAGGCTTTTCTCTCCACATATGGTGTTTTTATCACTACAGTAGGTCAGCACAAGAAAGGACTTTCCTTGAAAACAGCTTCTGAACAAGGCATGTGAAATAAGTGGACTGGCACTGGGAATTTGGATCAATAAGGAGCTCTTGGATAGGGAAAAGAAATTTGTCTCTGTTCTGGTGTAGATTAGGAGAGTAAGATATTGATTTTTGCTCTCAGCACAGTATTGACCTAAGAGGGAATTGCACTTGATGACAGAGTGCAGTGGGGCTCAGGCCTCTCTTTGTATGACTGCAGTCTCCAGTGGGATGTGGAATATGAATGGAAAAGTGGGCCATGATTACTAAAAAAAAATTATATAAAAAAAAAAAAATCAGCAATAGAAACATGTCTGGTAACAAATGCCATTTCTCAAGAGCATCACTCATCCTCATCCATCTGAGCAACCTCCCCCTCCAGAACTAATCCTGCAATTACAGGAATGTTTGCTTAGCTAAACACAAAATGCCTCGCGAGTGGAGCAGAGGATTGCTGGGCTTATACTTTCAGCAAAGAGAAAGTGCAGCAACTTGGCCAAGCACAATAATCTCCTGATGGATACATTCAGCAAACAACAGGCTTCTGCTTGGTGTTTGCTGTCAGCCTCAGGGCACCAACTCTGCAGGGCTGAGGCTTCAGGCTCAGAAAATTGAGATTAAATAAACTCAACTGTGGCTTCTTACATCCCTTTTCTTCCATAATGTTGGAATACTGAGGGGAGAAGATAAATTGCTAAGGAGCTGCCTCTTTGAAGACTTTCTAGTGCCAGGAGGCCCCAAAGATTGTGGGAGACAAGAAATGGGTGATTCAACCCATGAGGAAAGAGATCACAGCGAAGGAGATAACATGGGATGGCAGAAATAAGCCACTCATGGTTTTCATGGCAATAGCTGTTGCATTTTTAACACTTTCCATAAAATAGGCTTTCATTTCTTTGTTTGCTTCTTTGTCATAAATAAATAATCCTTCTTGGTTTTTTACCTTTTTCCTACTAAAGCAAGTTTTGGCACAATTTTGAAACGCTGCTCTCGTCTCTCCCCAAGGTTTGTGGTGTGTTATGCTCTTATTCAATTGAAAAACGCAGGGGAAATTGACCCAAAAATGGATAGATTTGCATTTCTAAAATGTCACCAATAAAACAGTGGCAAACACCTGTTGTATGAAACGGGGAGGGGGAGGAATTAAAAGCTCTTCAGTTCCTTTTGTTTTGTGGAAGTCTTGTTCCACCAAAAAAAAAAAAAAGAAGAATGAAAAAATGGGAAAATGAAGCAGTTCCAGGATCAAATATATGCACAACCATCTCCAAAAAAGGAGAAAAATCTCTTGTCTCTGGTAGGACTCCCCAGACAGAATTTTACCACATGGTCATAGAATCATGGAATTATTAAGGTTGGAAAGGACCCTTGGGATCAAGTCCAAGCGTCTGTTTAGTTCAACCACCAAACATCTCCTAGGTTTGTTTCCAGGTGTAAATGTTGTGTTCAGGCTCAGGCAGGAAGGTTTTCCTTTTTTCACCTTTTATCTGCTCTTCAAGACATCTCCTGAGTACATCAGATCTCAATTTGTTTCTTATGTCTGAGGAAATACCATTTGGGGTCTCTCCACATTGAACCTGGTACCTTTGCCCTCCATCAGAGACCATGTCAGAGCCTCCTGAGAGATCTTTCCCTGGGCTTTTGCCTTTTTTTAAGATTATACTGCCAATATCTCCTATCTTGGGCAGAGGAGCAAAGAGTGGTTTGAGAGGCCTCAACCACCTTGAATGTTTATGATTCATCACTACTCCTAAGCAGAGTTGATCTTTAAACCCTCCTCAAATAATTGTTAGAGCCAGACAGGGTTAATAATTTCTAATCAAGCATGATTAGCATATAAAATGGGATACTGAGATTTTATAAGTCACTCACTGTGTGTTAGCAGAAGAGAAATATTCAACATTGAATCCATGCAGAAACAAACTATAGAATTTTTTAGAGTTAGCTGAAAAAATCAGGAAGATCCATATGTGGTCTTTGCTCAAGGTCAGTGTCTATAAAATTCTGATTAATTGAAAATTGAGAACTTTTAGTTCTGGAGGTCCTAATTCCAACTACCTTTGGTTAGAACTACCAAGAAAGGAAGAAGAGGTTCCTCTTTCCCTAACAGTTTATGAACCAATCAATATAGAGAAAAGTGCATTACTTGACCTAAATCAGGTTTAGAAAGTCAATTGTCCTGCACAGCACACCTCAGTCTAGTATATATTATAAATAATAGGGTCAAATCCCATCCATCATGTGAAGTTCTGATATACCTATTATAACAGGACTCCACTTTTTTTGCCTCTCCAGTTGCAATCTATAATCAACATAAAAGTTTATAGACTTATTTCTTCCAATATATGAAGGAGAGTTCACAAATTTGAGTTATGAGCATGAAATTCCCTATCCACCAAAAGGAACACAGCCTGGTAGATTTTCCCATGAGTGACAGAGTAAAAATCCCCCTTTCTTTGTGACCCTTATTTATTAGTGTCTGAATATATGTCAAATATGAAATAATCATGAAGTATGAAATAATCATGCTTGGAGAGTCTTTTTAAAAGACTGAGAAAATGGGAAAAAATTGAGGGTTTTTTAGTTGCATTTGTGAATGAGGGCCCAACATTCCTTCAGCTAAAATCATAGCACTTCACTCCCTCCCTGAGCTTGCTGAGAGAACCAAATCCAGGAATCTCCACCACCTTGATTGCTGCTTCACTGAGCGCCACAAAACTTTTATTTTATTTTTTTTGGACTAATAAACAGAAATTGCGACACGTCTGAAAACTTTGACACAGAGGGGCTGCTAGAAAAGACAGCTAAAATGCCACTTGTCTCTAATAGACCTGATAGGAAAGGAAAAAGGAGCATTTTAGGATGGTGTATACATATGGAAGGCTCCCATCAGTGTGGATGTTCCGCAGAATTTCTCCTGCAGCTGTTAAAGACTTTGATGTAAGCTGGAGGAGCAGTAAGTTGGGGTAAGAATATTGCTGATCCAAAAATAACAACTTATTATTATCTATGGCCTGAGAATAGGAACTTTAGTCTTTCCTTAGTCAAAATTCTGGAGTTTTAAACTCAGTTTTTTATATAGATGCAGTCACAAGGGTCTGCTTTTTTTTTCTTTTAACTTTAGTGGTTCTCAAATTTTAATCAAACTAAGTAATTCTTCATGTTAAACTGGGCAGGTGCACCACATTAAAGCACTCTGTCCATGCTCCAGCTGGGCTTTTATGTGCTGGTTTTTCTTTTTCATTCCCCACCTGCAAAAGTCCGTCAGGTGAGCTTGACCTCAAGTTTGATTGCCAGCCATGGACACAAAATGCACATTGCTTTTTATTGCAGTTTAGCTTGAAGTATCTGGGTATTAAATGCCAATGGAAATCTGAGACATGGCCCATAAAATGTCATGAAACACCTTTTACACCCAAGTGCCAGCCGCCATCCATCTCACGTGACAGCCTCTTCCCAAAGGGGTTCTGCAAGGAAAAGATAACCATGCAGCCAGGAGCTCCTTTAATGCACAAGCATTTATTTAAACGTGACTGGTTTTAATAAGCCAGTTATTAATTGATCTTGCCACCTTGTGGGTGGCGTCCTGTCCCATGGCATGGGGGGGAATCCAGATGTTGTTTGAGGTCCCTTCCAACCTAAACTATTCTTTGGTTTATGTGGGAGCTTCCTAAATTTTCCTACAAGAAGAGTTTTGCTACAATTTTTATGTCTTCTTGGTAATTGTGGAGTTCTGTTTCACAAAATATTAATAGTTTTGTTAACAAGGATTTTTTTTAAAAAAAATTTTATTGGTACTTGGTAATATTTTCCTTGTTAAATTCTTACAACTCAGTGACTCATTTCTATAAGTCATATTACTTGGTTTTCATTAAATCCTTGTATTTTACGAGAGAATTATTATGATTTTTAGTACACTGTTCTGACTTCTTCTGTCTAAGCAACATCAGAAAGCTGAAACACTATTTGATATAGGAACCAGGACATTATCTTAACCTGCCTCACATATTCTCTCAGTTTTAAAGAAGTCTTCATATTTCTCTTCTCAGCCTTTTGTTACCCAAACAATCCTCAAGATGGAAGCTCCCAGCAATTTCAAGCTGGAAGCTGGGACATCTAAGGAAAACATATGGAGGAAGTAATGAGGTTTGGTAGTTGTACACATTCTATCACATTTAACTTCACCCCTAGGGCTGAAATAGGGTATTTCAGGGATTCATCTGGGTCCTATTTCCAGTTCCAAAATTAGGCCAACACAGTTTTTCAGTGCATTCTTCAGATCAGCCCTCTCAGAAATCCCTTTCTCTCTTTGGTCCAGCTCAGCTAGAGTAAGATACAGCTCTAAAGAGGAGAAAATTTTCAAAATTCTGTTTTGAGCTGGTTCATCTGTGATTTCTCAGTGACAATCTGTGAATTTGGGTGCTTCTCCGCAGAGTTCTGCATGAGCTCCGTGTGCTGCCAATTTCCTGCAATTGTCTCTGCTCTCAAGGCCTGCTGCAGCTGCCTATGTTCATCCAAATGATGAAGAGGAAGATCCTGAACACCTGTTTTTTTCATCCATTCCAACAGACCTTGGATCAGGTCTTGATGCCTCCTGAACAAAGGGGAACATAAAGAAAGCAGCTTTGTGCAAAGATATTTGGGTAGGGGAAGGAGGGGAGGGGAGAGAGAGGAAGAGGGAAGAGGAAAACAACCTCTTCTTTAATAGGGATAAAAGATGAACTTTTGAAACTTTCCTGACTCCTCTAAGTTGTCAGAATCATTTCAGGTATGTGCTTGAATATGTTGCAGCTGAAAAACTGCTATTGCTTGACCCTATCAAGACCTCTGCTGAGTTCCTGTCATGTTTGAGAAACTCTTCTTCGAAATGTCCTCAGTAACAAGCCTGATAGTATTTGGAAATAATTGGGCTCCATGTCACCTTTTACTGTTTCCTAAAAGCCTTGTATTTTTCTCCTTATTTCCCTTCCTATCTGTGGGCATTTTTTGCTGTCCTGAATCACAGGAGAAACTCTTTTTTTTTAAATTTTTTTATTGCTACCTGCATATAAGTTCTGCTATTGCAGGAAAGTATTTTATGAAAGAGTCATTGGAAAAAATAATCTGAAAAACACCTCAAATGTTATCCCTCTCATAGAATCACAGAATGGGTTGGAAAAGATTGGGTTGGAAAAGATCTTAAAGATCATCAAGTTCCAATGCTGACCATGGGCAGGGACATCTTCCACTAGCCCACGATGCTCTAAGCCCTGTCCAGCCTGGCCTTGGACACTTCCAGGGATCCAGGGGCAGCCACAGCTTCTCTGGGCACCCTGTGCCAGGGCCACAGCACCCTGTGCATAAAGAACTCCTTCTTTTAAGTTCTACCGCATTTCTTGACTAAATTAATGACATCATGAGTTTTGTTTTTCGTTGGTAAAATGTTACTTCCCATTTGGAAAAAAGGGGAAAAGTTTGGGAAAAAAAAGTCTGAGGAAAAGTGCTTGTTGCAGAGGTCCTTAGCCCAGTATAGGGCTGAATATTGCTGTTCCCAGGAGCATTCTCCCTAAAAGTCAAGATAAAGGTGGATAAAGTAACTGATGGGAGAGCTCTAAATTTATGTGGAGGGTAATTTCTGCAGGGCCTTCCCTCACTGTAGCTCATTCCCCACACACCCCATCAGTGAGAATCACACTATTTTATTTATTATATTAATAAAATAGCATCCAATAGGTTTTCTAAGGCACTGGAGCATCCAAAGCTAATAGATCCATGCTCCCTGTTGCAGTTGTTTACTTTACTTACAACTAGAACCAGCCCTCTGAAATAACAACTTGTGCTTAATCCAATGTCTTAAGATCAAAAACCTCCACAGAGTTGAATGGGATTGGAGTTGACTTTATTTCTTCTCATGTAACAATGGTCTCCTGTTGTAAATTATCAGTCCCACCAGTGGAGGATACCAGCCTGACAAACCAGACTTTCACCTTGTTTTCCTTTCAGTTGCCCCAGCACTGTTTTTGTAACTTTTACAGGGAATTGTTTTCTTATCATTCTCAGCAGAAATGATAGCCTGGTCTTTTTCCACATCATTACTGTAATTCTTGTCCCTGGCAGGGTGTGCTGTGCAGAATGAACCTTCCCTTAACCTGGAATTGGACGATGTAGGTTTTCTTACATTTTAGCCAACACAAGATGGGCTGGGGTTTATCCAAACCCATTCCATAATGCCCTAAATTCTGGCCTCAGCTCTCTTTATAGAGAGCAGGCAGGCACAACTTCCCAAGGATATTTCCTGGGAATCCCAGTAAAGAACCTCAGAGAAAGAGAAGACAATTCTTATCTCTGTTCTCTGCTCCTGTTGTTCTTGCACATGTGGAATGTGTTAGGAACATTATTTACCTGAAGAGATCCAATTTGGTAACTGGATTTCTAGTGATGTATGTTTATATTAATTGGCCTATTGGGTCAAAGTTGTGTCCTGGCTGTCTGGAGACAGTCACAGACAGGGTTTTTCTTTAGTATCTCTTTAGTATAGTTATAATAAAGTATTAATGTAATATAATATAGTTTAATAAAGCAATTGTTCAGCCTTCTGAATCAATGGAGACAGATGACAATAATTTCCTTTGTCAGGAGTGACCCTGCTTTATGATTCTAAATTCTTTCCCACCTTGTGCCCTGGCTCCATGGCTCTATTTCCAACTGCAACTCTCCATCCCCAGCACATCCTGCATGACAGAATCCTTGGAGAGTGGGATTTCACTGGGAGACAGGAGAAGGACACAGGAGCTAAAACAGGCCTTGCCTCCCTATTCCAGATTTTCCACTTTGTAAATGTCATGTACAGCTGGGAAGGGTTTTTTATATGGCAGAGGGATCTACAATGTGTAGGTGAGCTGGGGATTCCAGTGGCTTGCTGGCAGTGCTGAAAGGAATTCAGTGCTATTAGAGCCTTCATTCTGAAAATCAAATACCTAAATCTCATTTTTGAATGGTATAAAAATATTTAAAATAAACAGACTTTTATAAAGAAATGCCTGATTTGGGGTGCTTGGAAACAAGTAGAAGTTCACTGATAGACTAAAATCCTTTAAATTACATAGTTTTTTTTCCTTTTTCCTCTTTCCTTATTTTATGTTTTCTTCCTGCCTTTAATTCTTTTTCTTACGGTTCAGGACCTTCACAATTTATGTAACCTTTATGTAAGTCACTTTAGAAATTTATTTCAGATGACTTGTTCTTTGTGGCTGGTGGAGTTTGCCAAGGATTTCAGGTGAGCAGATTTGTGGGTGTCTCTGTGTGTGTGTGGAAAAGGAAAGGGAGAGTTTTGCATTGTAGACACTGCAAGCAGCACCAAGCCAGACTTCTGATTTGCAGAAAGAAAAAAAAAACAGCATAAAGGAAATATCTGCTCTTCTAAGTGCAAAAATTTAGAGAAGAAAATGAAGGAAGTTTTCTTTATTGGGACTGTGGATGAAAATGGAAACTTAGCCTAGGCTTTAACTGATGCTTAATAAATTATCCTAGAGTTTCTTTGAAAAATTGCTCTGAATTACACAAATTTACAGCACCATGGCTGTCAAAATTACCAAACCTGTGCAACATTTCCCCAAGAGTTCAGCTTCATCCCTGTCTCCCTAAAGAATAAACTGAAGCCTAATGATGCTGGATGACTTAAGGGTTGGAACAAGATGACCTTTAAGGTTCCTTTCAGCCCAAACTTTTTATGATTCTATGATTTTTATGACTTGGGTAGAAAAGCATGCAGTTAGGAATAAAACCCAATGAATGCCGTGATCCATGCAATAACCAAAAATTAATATTTAAGATGATGAAGGAGGAAAAAATAACCATTTTATCCCAATGTATGAGCCTGTCTGTATGTGCACTGTAAATATTTATCCCAATATGACTGGCTTTGCATCAGGATAGGTCTTACTTAGCAGAAGGAAGAGAATAGGATTAATGTTGATACTTACATTCATTTGAAGGAGCCTCCACCATCTGTGAAATTAATGTGACAAAATAACATTTTCACATGTCATTTATTTTTAATGTCTTTTCTGCTTTTTAAAAAAATAGTCTAATTAAAGAAAAGATTGTGAAGGAGAAGAGCAGGAGGGGAAGAAATCTTAATTCAGAACTTGAAAGCACCATATTGCAATTTGGGATGAGAAGAGGGAAAGATGAATTTGCATGTTGATGCCTTTCATATTTATTCAGTTAGAAAACTGTTTATGGAGCGCTTTAGGCACAGAACGTTACAAACATGATCAGAATTCCAGCCACTCAAAATTACCAATGAAAACATGGTCTCTCCTTAAATGGAGGAAGTTCAGAAGCCAGAGGCCCCCCAGGTCAAATGCTGCAGCTTTGGTCCAAAAAGCAGCAAAATCTTTTTTGTAATCCTTCTCCCTGTGACAGTGGCAGGACCCAGGGAATGGCTGGAGCTGGGTCAGGGGGATTTATGTTGGATATTAGGGAAAAGTTCCTTATCCAGAGGGTGCTGGCACTGCCCAGGCTCCCCAGGGAATGGGCACAGCCCCAAACCTGCTGGAGCTCCAGAAGAGTTTGGACACCACTCCCAGGGATGCCCAGGGTGGGATTGTTGGGGTGTCTGTGCAGGGACAGGATTTGATGATCCTTGTGGGTCCCTTCCAACTTGGGATATTTTACAATTCTATTAAATGTTTCTTTCCCAAAATTATTTTAACATGTACCCTTAGTTGAATGTATTGAAGCTAAAAATTAATTAATATATGTTGCTAGAACAAAGTGTTTGGTTTCTCAAACTGGACAACTGAATCAGAACAGGAAAATCAAAAAAGCTGATACAAAATATAAGGGAACACTAACCAGAGGCACAAAAAATCCGTTCTTGGCAGCTCTAACATTCATTAGTAGCAAGTGATAAACAAGAAAACATTCCATTATGCTTCCACATAAAGGGGGACTTGTCAACACTTAATGCCAAGAGGTCACAATGTTTAATGTCTTTTTTGCTTCAGCCTCCACTAAAATAATTATTCTTGGTCAGATACACCAATAAAACTTGCACAGGGCAAAAAGGCCAAGCTGGATAAGGCAAGAGGTAACAAAACCAGGTATAAAACCCAGGTGGGTGTGGTGGGAGGTATCAAAACCTCCTATATAACTTCATATTGTTTAATTACCTTTATGGAAACAACTGGTTTTAGTAACTCCCAAACAGATTGTGATTCTTCTATAGAATGGAAACCTGAATAAATAAAACTACCAAACAAAAAAAAACTACAAACCAGACCCCCAAAAAACCCCACAAACAAACAAAACACCACACAAACAAACAAACAAAAACCAAATCCAAACAAACCCCGAAACATATTGACTATATTTTTAAAACCTTTTAAAGTTCAGCACTAAGGAATTATCATCATACCCTGGATGAACACAGACACTGAGGAAACCGGGAGTTAACGTGAAATTATTCAGTAGCAAGAAAAGTTTCAGGCCAGTCTATTTTCCTTTCAAGACACAATTTTAAGAGGAAAAGCTGTTGATGTCAACTCTTTACTTTCATGGACACTTTGTTTTTGTTTTCATGCTAACACTTTTTGTGTTATCATAGAGAACATCCTTGTGGTGAGATGTGAAAGCATTAGCAGAGTGTCCAGAGGGTAAAAGTGTTCTGCAGAGAGTTCAGAAACAGCTGAAAAAATTTTCTCAGGTTGTTATGGTTCAGTTCACACAGGGCCACATCACTGAAACTCTCTTGAGTTTGGTGCTATTACTTGTACTCTAACACTGGTTATTAAATATGATGATTTTAGGGTTTTAGACAAACTAAAATTTTGCAGTACTGGAGAGGATAAGTAGAATTCTGAGTATTATTAATAAAGAAGGGAACCATGGTGCTATTTATTACAAACAAGTGCAGCTTTCTGTATTTAGACAGTGGTAATCTGCTTTATAAATGCAGAATAAGGAAAACTGATTCAACAGCAAATCCACTGAAAAGAGATCTATTGAACTTCAAAGTGAAAACTATTAACAAAAACTCAAAGTGAAACAAAAGAATCACATTTCTGGAGAAGAACAAACCTTATCCTGGGCTGCAAAATGATAATATTATATATATATATATATAAAATAGAAAATATTAGCATGTTACCTCCAAAATATATATATAATATATATAAAGTATTATATAATAATATACTAATAGTGGTATACTAATATACTTGGATTTTGTTGCCCAGAGAAGCTGCAGCTGCCCCAACCCTGGAAGAGTCCAAGGCCAGGCTGGATGGGACTTGGAGCAGCCTGGGATAGTGGGAGGTGTCCCTGCCCATGGACAAAGTTGGAACTGGATGGGCTTTAATGTCCCTTCCAACCCAAACCCTTCTGTGATTCCATTAATTGAAAACCACACCTGAAACCAGGACAACATCAAAGGGAAAAGAAAAATGAAGAAACTGCAGTGATTGGGCCTAGAGAAAACAACAGCAGGTGAGGCTGTGGCCAGGCTCTTCACACACACCACAGGAAACTACAAAGGCAAAAGATTGTTTTCAATATACACAGAGATAAGACAAGCTATTAAGAATAATTTCCAGCTAGCAGATGCCTGAGGATAAGAGATAAACTAAATTATCATTTAAGATCCTTTTGCATTGTTATTTTTTATTTCTACTACAAGACCTCTTTGAATTTGTTTTTCTATTTCTGCCTCCTAGAAGAGAGCAGAAGTTTGTTTGTTTGTTGTTTTTGTTTATTTTGGTTTTGGGGTTGGTTTGGTTTGGGTTTTTTTTGAGTAAGGTTTTGAACATATATATATATTTTTTCCCCCATTATTCTGAAGATCATTTTAGTCAGAAAATTGTCATATCTATATATATATGTAGATATATAGGATTTATGATATATGATATATAATATAGATTATATAGGATAAGATATATGATATATGATATACGGTATATTATATATGGTATATTATATACAGTATATAATATGCAATATATAATATGATATATAATATATATACATAATATATATTTTATATATATATTTATATATTTTATATATATATATAAAATAAAAATGAACACTGCACCACTCTGCTGCTCTTTTACAAGCCCACATTGCTTCTTCCAATTATGAGGGAAATTATTGTTGTAACTCCTTTTGGACCTAATCATTAGCCCATTACTTTAGACATTCTTTCACTTTCCTACTTGTTAAGTTGTGGTGTATTTCCCCAGGGCTTGCAATAAATCCATAAATGCCAGCAATTTGACACAGGGATGCATTGTTAGAGCAGCAGGAGAGCCAGGGCAGCTCCACAACCAGCACATTTCATCCCACAGGCATCGTGGGGCACAAATAATGGCTGGTTTATTCCTTGCCTTGTAGAAACCAGATTGCAGATGCTTTACTTGCACTTTGGAATGTTTGTCCCCATGGGCCAAGGCATTTAGAAATCTGGCACTTTGATGCTGGTGTGATATTTCTCCCAGGCTCCTCAGGAAAGCTGAGATCATGTTTTGTGACATATCTTGCAGATAGCATTTTCTTTTCGATTGCTCACCCAAATGTTCCCTGCCTGTTGCACACAATACAAATTAATATCACAAGCTGCTGCTATACCCTGCTGCTAAAATGTAATTTGTTCTTTGTATTTCTCCTGTGAAAAGCTGCTGAGGTTCATTTCTAATGCTCAGATTAGAGAAGAAACTCAGAAATTAGGTTTGCAATTAGGCAAGGAATTCGATAAACATCAAAGAATTCATGACTGCTGCTTTTTAAAACCAAAGATCAAAATAAATTCCAGAATGTATATGAGTTTGAATAGCCATTTATGCAGTGAATAAAGAATAAGAGAAATGTTTGACTTCAGAAGAGTTCCAATTACCAAAAAAAAAGTTATGACAAATGTGTAAAATTTTAATTATGTGACAATATTGCCTAAGGTTATCACCATGAAAAGAATGGATCAAAGTGAAGATACACCCACTTCAACTAAAAAAACCCAAACAGATGCACAAAATAGTTTTTCATCATTTGAAGGCAAGTAAGTGACTGAAATTTTGAGAGAAATGTAGATTAAAAAAAATTAATTATATCTTACAAGATTAGCATGAGTCAACAGGAACACTTTGTTTAGATGAAACCCAAGAAGCCTTAACCTGATTTGCATATTTGGAATTGTTCTGCTGCTTTTTATTTTAGCCACAGCAAGGGGATATTTTTGAGAATTCTCCACACTTCATTACTAGACAAAAAACAAGAAAGCAAACAAACAAAACAAATATTTGCTCCCCAGGTGACAAAACTATATCTGTTGACCCCATGTCAACAAGAACCTTGGGCTTGCAAAACACACTAGGAGAACTGAGCACAATTCATAATTATCTAATTTATAACTCGTCCTGACTTTTGCTGACCAAGGAGTTCTAGCAGGCCTTTTGAAGACTGTGAGATTTTGAGGGATAATTACTGCAAACTCTGCTTCCCTATTTTTTAGTTGTGGATTTTTTTCCACGGAGAGGCTTGCAGGGATGTGAAGTTCCAGCTCCAAATTTGCCAGGGGGAGATGTGAGCTGTGGTACGTTTTTGCTCAGGTAGGAGGGTGGGCAAGTCCTGTTTGTATTTTAAGATGAGAAAGGGCTGTGTCCCAGTGACCATCAGGTCTCTCCAGGCATTCCCAAGCCACTGGAGCTGTGATGGAGAGCTTCAGGCTCATGATTCCACATGGCCTCATTCAGGGATTTGAAGAGGAATGTGTTTTGGTTTTATGTGCGTCACATAAAGCTCTGTGCTGCCTCCAGCCTCCATCCCCTGCAGGCTCCTGTCCAGCCTCAGCAGTCAGAGGGAGCTGGGCATTTTCCCCTTCAACTGAATTAAGCAATAAATTTATCTTCTACCCAGGGACCTCAGTTTGGCTTCAAGCAGGAACATGCTCCCAGGTCTCTGATATATTCCTTATAACATTAAGTATTTATTAATCTAAATCAAGGTCTAGATTTTCTCTGCAATTCAGCTTCAGATGTTTCTCCCAGGCAGCAGGAGACTCCACTACAAGTTCCTTTTCCAACTAATATTTAGTTAGTTCTAGCTGGAAGGGGAAAGACCAAGAGATCCCCATTTCACAGCAATGTGCATCTCATGGGCTAAGGTGCAGACCCAGCAGGTAGGAGGCATTAGCACAAGTTTTCACCCTTTTTCTCATGCACAGGAGGTAAAAACAAACCAAACTTTGCACCAGCTTAGGGATTTGAAGTGCTGCCTCTGCAACAAATTCTTTAAAGGTGACAGTGCAGGAAATTTTAGGGATTTTTTAGTACAAGGCCCTTTGTAGCAGTTTGACACCTGCCACCTTCTCTCCCAGCAGTGCCAGCAGCAGCAGCTCAGGCACTTAACTCAGGTTTGTGGAATCTCTCAGACAACTGGAGGCCTAATGGACAGTGCTGAGTTTAACTCTGCTTTGTCAATCTCACAGAAAACACTTGTCCTCAGAACTCTTTTCCCTTGGGGGAGCTCAGCAGTTCTCATTTCCAGCACATGGCACCAAAGAGAAGTCTGCAAGTTTCCTTAAACCAAGAAATAATGGCAAAAAGCTTCATTTCTGCTACTTGTTTCCTGAGACACACTAACCTGGGCATTGTGCTGAGCACACCAGACTTACAACCCTTCCTGGGCTCCCAGTCCCACTGCACAGAGACATGGAATAAGCATTCTGCTTCCAATTTATATTCCCAGGAGGAAAGAGACAAAGATGGCTTTGTTATGACACATAGCAGTGCCCACAGAAGGCATACACAGCACCACTAGAAGAAACAGGAATGATACTCACTGGTACCTACAGATTTTTTTTTCCAGCGAAAATATGTGTGTGACCAGAATATTGTGAATATGCAGAACAGGGGATGGAAGTGCCAGAACAAGGAGAAAGATGGAGAAAGATTATTTACAAAGCACATAGTGACAGGACAAGGGGGAGTGCACTCACACTGCCAGAAGGCAGGGATGGATGGGATATTGGGAAGGAATTGTTCCCTGGGAAGGTGGGGAGGCCCTGGCACAGGGTGCCCAGAGAAGCTGCAGCTGTCCTTGGATCCCTGGAAGTGTCCAAGGGCAGGCTGGACAGGGCTTGGAGCAACCTGGGGCAGTGGAAGCTGTCCCTGCATGCCAGGGATGTGGATTGGATGGGTTTTCAGTTCCTTTCCAACCCAGTCCATTCTGTCATTCCATGATTACATAGTTTTATTGAAATATAAGAGAGAATGGTCACTTTTCCAAGATCCTGGATGCCCAGCAACCTGGATGAATCACTTCCTCCTTCCACTGCAGGGCAAGATGTGCCACAAAGAAGTGACAACCTGTGATTAGAAATGGGCAGAGTGGGAGACAAGAGGGGTGGAAAGTGGGAAGTCAAACACAAACTTGTCAAACTCACAAACTTCTAAACGAGGCAACATCCAGAATCTGGTGAACAGTCCCAACTGCACAGGCAGTAAGGCAAATTAGTAAGATTGATGCTTAAGTTCTCTTCCTGCTCAAACACCATGGCAAAACTCAATATTCATAGAATCACAGAATCGTTCAAGCTGGAAAAACTTTCTAAGATCATCCAGTCCAACTATTGCCCCAGCACTGCCAAGGTCACCCCTGTCCCCAAGTGTCACATCCCCATGGCTTTAAATCCTCCTGGGGATGGGGACCCCAACATTGCCCTGGAATGTTGGAGTCCCCATCCTGGTGACTTTTCCGTAAAGAAAATGGAAAAGTCTATTTCCATGAAGAAATTTTTCCCAACATCCAATCTAAGTATGCCCTGGTGTAACTTGGAAACACAGAGACTGAACTTCTGTTGATTTATTCAGTTTGGGAGGGTAAGGATACAAAGAAATAATTTTACAAAGAAGCAGCTGGCTTTTTATAATTTTTTTTAAGTTGTTCAGAGCAATTTCCCAGCTGGTAGCTGCAAGTGGTGACTTTGTAACTATTAAAATGACTCACCAGCACAGGAAAAGCACGGGTTTTAGAAGGGAGATTGCAACCTGGCCAGCAGTGCTTGTGAAGAAAGTCTGTAATAAAAAACAGATTAGCTGGTCAATTTATCAGTAAATAAATTCTTTTTCCACAAAAGAGTCCTTGTCAAACTGTATGACCAGCATATTCAATTACCTTCCAGAGTAAATATAAACCACTTTACAAGATTCTTTCCCAGAAGTAAAAGAGAGAGGAAGATAGAAATGAATAGAAATTGGTGCCCTAGTCATTTCAGCCTCAGTCTCCCAGACTCCTTTATGGTGCTTTTCTGAACTCATTTCACTGGAATTCTAATCTTCTATTTTATTAAATATAAATGGGCTTCTAATAATGAGAGCAACATGGAAATTGCAGATGCTCAGAATGAGCATGATTCATCCACTAGGGAATATCAAGGCTGGTTTTGCTCCCACTCACAAATCAAATGTCTTTTCCAGTACCCAAATGAACCAAGGTGCCCCACAGTGGCCAAAGCCCCCATACCCTTCCTAGCAGACATGACTTTGAGTCAGAAAATATCATCAGACATGAAATATTGCTGATTTTTCCAGTGTTTCCAGGAGAAGAAACATGGTGCAAGCATGTTTTGTGAGCTGCAAAGTGCATTTTGGGGCAGAAGGTTCTGGGGATTTAGGAGGAGTTCTTTGGTCTGTTAGGAGTAAAATCCTGGGACAACACTGATGGGAAAGTCAGCATTTCAAATAACTCCCAAGAAAAAATTAATCACAGAATCATGGAATGGTTTGGGTTAGAATGGACATCAAAACTCATTCAGTGCCTCCCCCTGCCATGGGCAGGGACAACTTCCACTAGCCCAGGTTGCTCCAAGCCCCATCCAGCCTGGTCTTGGACACTTCCAGAGATCCAGGGCAGCCACAGCTTCTCTGAACACCCTGAGGACCTCTCCACCCTCACAGCCAGGAATTTGTTCCAATATCTCATCCAACCCTGCCCTCCTTCAGCTTAAGGTTGATGAGTTGCTTTCCCTCACCAATCTTTGCTTAAGTTTGTAGTTATTACATATCCTCTGAACAGAGAGAGACATGGTTCTCCCAGGAAAATCCTGGGAAGCTGTGGGAAACATAGATGAAAGAATTCAACCAATTATATCTCTCTTTCTGTAACCATTGTTTATAGATATGGTTCTCCAGAGTGTGCTATTCATAGTTCACCAATAGTGTGAGAGGTTTTTACTTTGAAACCAAACAAGTCTCACCTTAACGAGTCGGATTATAAAAAGACCAGCTACTTTCATTAAATGCTTTTGCCTTCTGATCCACCTGAAGACTGGAGTCTTTTATTCTGTCCCTGACTCAATAGTGCCACAAGTTTTGGTAACAAACTACACTTTTAATAATACTTGGCCCTCTGGTCCATCAGGATCAATGTTGGAATGTAGCTGAAAATTTGGTTTTAATCGATTTAGCCATGCCCCTGGGGACACATCTTTTTCCTGACTCCCATCAAATGCCAATTTGGTATTGCTGCTTTTGGGTACAGATTATTTTATGCCTCTTATAATTAGGGTTCTGTAGTCTTCGCATGTTTCTCCGGCCCTCTTCCTGGTTGGGATTCCAATTTGGGTCCACTACAGGGAGTTTTTGCTCACCCGGGGGTTCAGTACAATTCTTCTTCTCCCAGATCTTTATCCCTGCGGACCTTATGAGGTGTATCTCCTCTGGGGAGAAGAGGATGTTCATAATAGAATGCAGCTCCCCCCAGGTATATATATTGGGACCCAGGAACTGATCTATTTGCTGTGCTGTCCCAATTGGGTCTTCCATCCGGCTAACCAGTTCCTTTTTGAATATTCTTACTTCAGAAGCTGTTAGGAATTGTGACGGTGGTCACAAGGGTTTTCAACTGAGGGAAGAGGCGAGAACGCTGACTCCATGATCAGAAGGCTTGATTTATTATTTTATTATATATATATATACTACATTATAACTTTACAAAAAGAAAAAGCAGGAAAGATTTCCAGAAGCTTGCTAAGCTAAGAATAGAATAGAAAGAATGATA
>JAWWMN010000208.1:68779074-68792738 GCA_035047745.1 Catamblyrhynchus diadema
GAGGGGCTCCAGCCCTTGGAGCATCTCTGTGGCCTCCTCTGGACTCTCTCCAGCAGCTCCACATCCTTCTGCTGTTGGGGATCTGCAGCTCTGCAGGTACCCCAGCCCATCACTCCCACTGACTGAACCACTGCAGCTCTTTCCACACCAGTCTTGGACGCTCACCATGTACTGGAGGGTGGCTCCACACACTTTTGGGACCTGATTAACTGTCCTTTCCCCCAGAGGTCTATTCTGAAGCTCTTGGAAATGATGAAAGCACTGCCAGTTCTCACTCTCTGTTTTTGTACCAGGGTGCTGACTCCACTCCCCAGTGACCCTGGAAGGGCCAAATGCCAGAAGTCACCAGTTTCCCTGCTGAGCTCAGATCTGGAGGCATCTAAAGAGAAATATCCAGAGAGCTTATCACAACTCTTACTGAAGATTTATTAATTGCAGAAATGTATGCCCTGTTCAAGAATTCTGACTTGGCTTTCCCCACCGTGAGCTGTGCTGGTGGAAGGGGGACGCACTGTCAACCCAGGGAAGGCTGCAGCTGTGAGCACCAGGGGGAAGATACCAGCCCAAATTTCTACAAATATTACATGGAAAATCTCTTGACTTGTGTTTACTGAAAGGCTTTAGCTGGGATTATCACTGAGCTCAGTCCATTCCTGCATGAGCTGAAGGACAGGATCTCATGAGCACTGGCCATAAAAGATGCACATTCCTAATCCCTGCACTCAGAGATGGATGTGGACTGCTCACTAAGCAACTATTCACTCCTCTGAGGGTTCTTAAATGTTAAAATGTCCACATTTGAATCCACTTCCTGCAAGAACAGCTTCAGTTACTGGTAGCTGAGGGAAGAAAAAGTAAACAGCTTAAGGTCCCTCGAAAATCTATTGCTTGTCTTTCCCTGCACTGCAAAAACAAGTGTTGAAGCACAGGGTGAAGACACTGAAATGTGTTTTCAGTAACACTAGAGAGGGCAGAGCCAGGCAGGGACAAGGTTACATTGGGATGTTAACGAGCTGCTTGCTTGACCCTGTCTGTGACCCAGAGCGAGTTTGTGTATTTCATTTATTTCATTTATTTCACCCCTTACTTGCTCTCACAATCCCACAATGCCAACCAGACTCTATGGAAATATTGAGCTCTCTCCTGATATTAATTGCTGTGCAGTGTGCAAGATTCCACACAAGATATATGTGTTTCCATGCATGATGGGAGGGATAGGGAGCATCCTCTGCTTTCCCAGAATCATGGAATGGTCTGGGTTGGAAGGGACCTTAAAGACCATCCTGTTCCAGCCCCTGCCATGGGGCACCTTTCACTGGACCTAATTGCTCCAAGTCCCATCATGATTTAGTGAGACAGTTCATATTTCTGAGGTGAATTATGTCTGACTGATGGATTAAGAGGCAGGTGTGATGGTGTTCGCAGGGGTCTTAGGATGAGGGAAGAGATGAGGATCTGCCTCCATGTTTCAGAAGGCTTGATTTATTATTTTAGATATATATTATATTAAAACTATACTAAAAGAATAGAAGAAAGGATTTCATCAGAAGGCTGGCTAAGAATAGAAAAAGAATGTAATGATAATAAAAGTTTGTGTCTCGAACAGAGTCAGAGCCAGCTGACTGTGCTTGGCCATTAATTAGAAGCAACCACATGGGATCAATCACAGATCCACCTGTTGCATTCCACAGCAGCAGATAACCATTGTTTACATTTTGTTCCTGAGGCCTCTCGGCCTCTCAGAAGAAAAAGACCTAAGGAAAGGATTTTTCAAAAAATGTGTCTGTGACAGGCAGGAACTTGCCTTCTTCTGAGTCTGTCCATGTACAAATAAGCCAGAAACACCATCCCCTCTGCTGCCTTCAATTTTTTGCCTAAAAAACTGGAGCCAGTACCACAAGCAGCTTTAAAGCTGTGCAAATCTCCTTTAAATATCCAGAAGTCATGGGAAGCTACTCTTAATGAGGACCTTAGTGTACAGCTAGCTTCTCTCTAGATGGGGAGAAAAGAAGAGTGAGTTTGGGGACAAACAGCAGCCTGGCAAGTGGCAGTGCACAGTGGAGGACAGGAGTGGGCATTTTCCCTGCTGGGATGGAGAGGGGAGGTGTATTCCTCTAATCCTCACAGGAAAACCCACAAGTCTCAAATCTTATGACACTGCTCAAACTTGGAGAGTGTTGGACATTAAATACCTTCCACAATTTGCATGAAAACTGGGATGGAATATTGCCATATCCATGCTGCTGGCTTGGATTATTTTAAAGCTTTGCAGCCTCTGGCTCGGGGCATCATCCCACTGTGCTGAGCTGTAAAAACACAAAATGAAAGGATTCTCTTCTTTCCCAGTCTAACCACATGACAATAAGCAGCAGGCAAGTTGAGAAGGAGGAAACACCACGAGGGGATTGCTCAGCATGTAAGGAAGACTGTCATCATCATATTTTCTGAAAAATCTCTTTGCCCAGGATTTTCTCCTGGGAAGCCAAGAAGCCCCAGAAAAAAAGGAAAACAATATAACCTCATTTGCTTCTCCTGTGTTTTGCTGCTTTGGAATGTGGTTTGGACATTGTTTAGCAACAGGTGCATGTTTCATTGTTTTCATGTGAATTGTTTTACTTAATGACCAATCAGGGCCAAGCTGTGTCGGGATTCTGGAATTGAGAGTCACGAATTTTTATTATTATCTTTTAGCCTTCTGTCTGTATCCTTTCTTTATTCTTTAGTATAGTTTAGTATAGAATTCTTTAATATAATCTAGATCATAAAATAATAAATTAGCCTTCTGATAAGATGGAGTCAGATTCATCATTTCCTCCCTTCGATGGGGGTCTCTGAAAATACCACAGAAGACAAATGTCCCATTTCATATAACAGCAAAGGGGAAAAGGCACAAACGAGAAGTGATGTGCTCAGATGAACTTCCCCAAGTCCAGCAAAGTGTGGGAGGGGAAAATTCTGCAGATGTGACAGTCTGCAACCTTCACACTTCATAACAGCCAAGACATGAAATCAGGAGAGCTGTAGCTCTCTAGCAGAGATGACAAAATAATTCAGAAAGATTACCTGAAAGCACCACAAGTTTCAGATATGACCTGGGTTGACACTAAAGTCCACATAGAAGCCCAGAGCTTTTGTCACCTGTAACTGTTTACAGCATTTCCAGGCAATGGAAACAGCTGTAAAAGAGTTAACAGGGCACAAGGCGCATCAGAGACTCACCCCCAGGTGTTTTGCCTTCCTTTATCCAGTCTGGTGCTTCTGACAGCTGAGCCACCTCATTTAAAGGTGCTTGAGGGGTGGTTTAAAGCCTCTGCTGTCAGCTCCCCGTGTGCTGCTCCCAGGGACTGCTGGGCTGAGGTGCCTCAGGTAACAAAAAGAAGTTTCCAAGGGTTTAAGGGGAAAGAAAATTTGCTGAAGGGTTCCAAGGGGAAGATTATTCATTGTGAGTAAAATGTGTTTAGTGTGAAATAATATTGGGCATTAGGCAGAGAAAGCAAGAGGTGACTGAGTGAGGTTCTTGTAGTATTTTGGGTACCTTCAATTCCATATCAAATGAGGCACATGATAGTCCTAACAGGCAATTATTTTTCTTTTACACGTGCTATCTGAACCCAATATTAAATACAAACCAAAAGCACTCTGAGGTGTGGGGTATTGGAAAAATGGAAATAAGCAGCTTCAGTTTTGCAAATGATGCTATATATCAGTTAGCTGAAAAAAAAAAATTACCCAAAAAGGATTAAACCAGCAAGCTCCAAGGGAAGCGAACAAGCCCACTGCTTGCTGTTGGGAGATGTTTGCTTGGTGTAAGGTGTCTTTTAGGTCACCAGGTCTGCATAGGTAAATCAGGGAACTGCTCTTGTTAACATTATGCTTCTCCTGCACAGAACTTTAAACAGTAAAAAGCTGGTGAAATATGGGGAGGTTTGAAAGAAAAGAATGAAAAATAAGGACACCCTTAATTAAAAATCAAGGCTATGTAGTTAATCTGGCTGCAGCACACCCTCTTCCCATAGCAAAGATTCATGTCTGGGTGAGTCTATTCTTCCCCAGCTGAATGGCCAGGCGTGCATTGCACAGCTGGACTAAAGAGAAGAAGTCTAAAGGAGGTTATAAAATGCAATAGTTAATTTTTAAAATTTTAATTGATGTAAGAAGAAGATGCAGCCTCTACTTGGAAATGGCTCTTTTCACATCACAGGCTTGCTGGTGGGTCACTCTTTCACCTACATGAAACTTTATGGTCCCTGAGCAGAAGAGTCTCTAAAGCACGAGTAGAGAAACAAAGGGTTCATGATATTTTGTGTTTCTCTTTTTTAAAAAAGAAGAGAGTGTTGTATGAAAGGATCCAGGGTGCCAAGAGAGAACTGCACATGGCTGTGTTTATGGAGGAGGCTGCTTCCTATCCTGCTGCAAATTCCTGGGTGCCTGATGGAGCACAACAAGATGATAAAAAACATTTCTGGGTTTAACCATGAGGAGTGACCTGTGCCAAACAAGACCCAAGGACTTTATCAATTTTTGTAACTAGAACTGCTGGAGCCAGATGGGTGTTGGTCACTTGTCCTGGGGAAAGAGCTTTAAGTTGTGCCAGGGGAGGTATAGGTTGGATATTAGTGAAAAATTCCTCATGGAAAGGGTTGACTGCTCAGGACAGTGGTGGAATTGCCATTCCTGGAGGGATTTAAAAGCTGTGTGAGTGTGGTGCCTGGGGATGTGATTTAGTGGTGTCCTTGGCAGTGCTGGGTTAAGAGTTGGACTTCATGTTCCTGAAGGTCTTTTCCATGCTTGATGATTCTGTGGTTCTTTGACTCTGTGCTCTGCAAACCTTTGACATTCAAAGCCCCAAAATTAAACAATACTAAGCAAAAGGAATTAATTTTAAGGTATATTCCTCAGACAAGCACTTCCACTGCTACTTGTGTCCTTGGGAAAAATCCTCCTCCCAAGCCTCTAATCACATCTTTGATGTATCAGGGTGAGTCTTGCAAACACATGAAAATTTACTGAGCTGAATTGCTCAGGGAGGTGTCACTCTCAGACGCTCTGGCTGCCTCTGAGTGCTTTGCAAACATCAAATGATTCTGAAAGGCCTCAGGGTAACTTCTCTGGGCTGGAAAGCTGCATTTTGGAGTGCATGGTGGGGAGCTGTGGTTTCCTGAGTGAATGGATTTGTGCAGCAGGTGTCAGCACAGCACAATATTTCATTTCTCCTGGGATCAAGTCTCAATAATTTGGTTCTGGTTACTCAGCTGTTAAATCTCTTCCTGACATGTGTGTAATGCAGTCTGTGCCTGCCCCTTTTTGCTGTAATTTCTTTCATTAGTGCTCAGTTGTGTTTTTCTCTGCTTGCTGAGATGGTTCCTTGCCTTATTAGGCTGTGCAACCGCTTGATAATTTTTTTTCCATCATTTAATGTTGCAGTAAAAAGACTGAAAAGAAATTATTGCTACGCCATATAATGCATGATAAATGTTTCAAAGGCATTTAGGAATGTGACTCAGCTCTTAGATGACATTTTAGTTATCAGTGTTCTAATCCTTGCAGCTTTAGGTCCAGATTTTAAGGCATTTAGGCAACTGATCTGCAGTAAATTAAAAACTAAGAAGAGATAGGTCCTAGATAAACTATCTTTGATTCAGATTTTCATCTCTGAGCTCTCAGATTGGGCTGAATACTAAAGCCAGACTTGCCTCTACCCCTTTGAGAAGATAACCAGGCAGAAGGAGAAGGAAGGGGAGAGAGACCATGTGGAAAACAGAAGACAAAGTATCAAATCCTTTCTCTGATCAACTCTGGAAGGTGGTTTCAAAATCCCAGAAAAGAACTATGAGTCTCAGACCTTCCTGCAAACACATCTCTTAAAATCTTCACCTGAAGTAAATCCATTTTGGATAAATAAATACTTATTGGAAGAAGTGTTTGACCTTGTGTCCTTGCCAAGATATTGGGAAAATACAGTGACCAAACAGTAACTCGTCTTCTGGCTTGTTGGTTCTTAGGTGTGTTGGAAATTGAATTATTTGCACAAAACAAAGCAACTTCAGTGCGATTAATTTATCCAAACCTCATATTTGCAGCAGCATCTTTGCAGGAAACCTACAGTTTTTCTCCTTCCAATCAAACAAAAAGAGGTTTTCCAAATCCCAGAGTCCCCTAAGAGTGGGGCAAAGCCAGATAAGGGCTCTGTGTAAAGGACTAATCCCTGATTTCCTCTTGATTACCTTTGGAAAACCACAGAAAATGAATCTTCCCAGGGAAGCTGGGATGTCACTGAAGTTTGTGATGATCGTGTTTGTGCCCACTGGTGGTCAGAAAATTAGGTAGTGCAGGAATATAAATTACAATGACATCATGGGGGGGGGAAAGTGGGATTTTGAAGTCTTGGCTGCACCTGAGCATGAGGCTTCAGCATCTGAAGAGCTGCTGAATCTCTCTCCCTCTGCTGTCTCCACTCACGCCAGGAGCAGTTTTTGTGGTGTTTGCATCAATGCCTTGGACTTGACATTGGGATCTCCTGACTCTGGGCTGCTGACCCAAAGGATGATTTTCTGCATGTTATCTGAGCAGATTTTTTTAATTTTCAGCCTTGTTGTTCCCATTACAAGGAGAATTTGGCTTTTCTTTTGTTGGGAGGGATTTTGCAGGGATCACCTGCACAGTGCTGCTTTCTCTGCCCAGGAGAAATTTCCTCTCCTTTCCTTGGGTCCTGGTGACCACATCCAGCACTCTCCCCATAAACCCCCAAACTGTTGCACTGACAGGATGGAAAATGAGGAAAGCAGAAATATCTTGATCTTTCTGAAGTATCTTCCAAGTTAAATCAGGAAGGAGCTAGAGCTGTTCTCTTTGGTAAGCTCATGGCTAAATTAATTTATTAAATTTCCTTTTTTGATCAGCCAGAAAAACAATTTGGAACTGACCAGATCCAAAATCCATTAAGCCACAGGGGTGTTTTTATAGCTGTTAGTGAACTTTGGGTAAGAATTTGAGAATGCAAAATCCAAGCATTTGCAATGAGTGTAATCGAATAGGGTGAAGGACATTCGCAGCTAGAATTGCTGTAAAACATTTATTTTGACATTTTGCAATGCTGTTTCTTGCAAATTTACCTCTCAATGAGATTATAAAATGTTTGCCAGTTTTGCCTAAAAACTTGAAGAAATTTTTGGTTGGTGGAAATGGTCTGGTAAATTTTGGCTGAACTTTTGAGCAGAGTTATGGGAAAACTGAGGAGTTGTTTTTTAATTTTCATTCCTCTGAGAACACTTTTTTTTTTTTTTTTGTAGTGACAGGGGAATGAGATGCTGCATATCCTTTGGAGATGGTTTTTTTAAAACACGGTTCATTTATGAGATCCTGTGCAAGGGGCTGGGAAATTATCCCAGTGCTTTCCTATAAGATACCTCCAGCTACTCCCACAAATAATCCTAAATGTTCTTAGTGCAATTGAATGTAGGACAATGTCCTAATAGGTTCCCTTACTACAGAAGTCACCAGATTTTTTTGCTGTCACTTCCAGCCCTTCCAAGCACCCACCTTTTCATCTGCCCTGGACACAAATCTGTTTATTCTGCAGGATTTAAGTGGCAGGGGGTTTCTTTTTGTGTTTCTCCACCAATCAGTACAGAGGGGCTTTGATCCCTTTTCGTGCATTCTGGGATTCCCCAAACAACTGTGTAAATAAAAAGATGATCATACAATAAGCAAAAGAATGAGAATGCACACGAAAGCATATTTAAATCAAGAGAACTGGTAAAGGGATTCCCTTGCCAACCATTTCTGGACCCAGAAAATCCCAAATATTCAGAGTGTAGAAATTACAGGAATATCCTGGCTTGCTGTGGGCTATTTTCTAGGAATGCAGGCAGCTGTGGGTGTGATCTTGTCCACAAACAAATCAAACAGGTTTCTTCTACTAGCACATAAGTTCCTCAACTTTAAAAATAAATATTTATTGAGGCTGTTTTGCTGTATTTCTAGCAGGTTGTACAGGTGTTTTATCTCGAGGATTTCAAAATGCTGTTAGCCCTTGTCAGGTTCTTTTACAGTGGGGTTGCACAGCTCCAACACTCTGGTTTGTAAATGATAAATTCCACCAGTTGGCATTCACACAGGTGCAAACCTTGCAGTCTGCTTTTCCTGACAGGGAGGGTGAGCCGTGAAAGGAGCTGGCATCTGGCTTAGTGCATCCTTGGTCTCCCTCTTCTGGCTCAGCTGGAAGGAGCTGGGCATCCAGGATGTGCTGCAGCTCAGCATCCCCTCCTGCCAGCAGCTGAAGGGACACTGGTGAGGAGAACAGGTCAAGAAGGTTTTTTCCATCATGTGGCTGCAAGTTCCAGCACACAGAACACAGCAGTGGGAATTTGCAGTCCAGCTCTCCACCCTGCATCAGCTTTTTTAGTGCATCAGCTACAAACTTTGAGAAAAACATCATTATCTTTTTACTACACACATGGAGGTGGGGGGAAGGGATAAAGGAGCTTTGGAAATATGAGTGGGGAAATATGTCCAGGTTGTGACTCAGGATGTTCTGTTACTGCTGAGCTCTGGCTCCTGTGTCTTACCTGCTGGAGGATATTAAGGGTTTAGAAATTATAAAAGTCACTAAGTTAAAATACTATTAAAATATCCACAAATAGGTTTTTTTGTGCATTTTTATACTGGTGCAAGTTTTGTCTCAGCAGGGCTGGGGCAGTGACTGTCCCCTGTGGTGGGCATTGCAAAGCAATGGAATTTTGGGGCCCCTCAGGACAAGACATTGAGGAGCCGGAGAGAGTCCAGGGAAGGGAACAGAGCTGGGGAAAGGTCTGGAGCAGCTGAGGGACCTGGAAAGGGGCTCAGCCTGGAGAAAAGGGGGTACAGGGGGGATCTTGTGGCTCTGCACAACCGCTTGAAAGAAGGCTCCAGCCAGGTGTGTCTCTCTTCCCAAGTAACAGGACAAGAGGAGCCAGCCTCAAGTTGTGCCAACGGAGTTTTAGGTTTTATATTAGGAAAAATTTCTTCACCAAAAAGGCTCTCCAGCCCAGGCACAGCTGCCCAGAGCAGTGTTGGAGTCCCCATCCCTGGAGGGATTTAACAGCCATGTGGATGTGGCCCTTGGGGACATGGTAAGTGGTGGCCTTGGCAGTGCTGGGTTAGGGGCTGGACTTGATTTTAGAGGTTTTTTCCAACCTAAATGATTCCATGAGTCTCTAAGTCACCCTGTCAACAAAATCATGAGGTAATTTGAGTTTCTTCTAAAGGGTTTTTGATGTGAAGAGCACATTTTATACTCCTTCTATTTGCCTTTGGCTTTCTGAGCCTTTCTGCCACAAACTGGCCTGCAAGTAGTTTTGTTTTCCCTTCATATTAAAAAAAAAGTGGTGGTTGCAGCTGTGAACATCTGACTTTAAAAAATGCAATATCAGACTTCTGTATTTCACAATACTGGGGTTTTGTGTATTTTGAAGCTGGGCATTAAACTGTGAGTAACAGCATCACTCACTTGCATTGGCTTCCTTTTCCCCACACCTGGCTTACACATGTGGCACAATATGTGACATTTAGAAGGGAATTTGACAAGAGAAAATTTAAAAATGGTTGTTAGATGGAAGTGCGAGCTCTGAGACACAGGAAGAGGCCACAGGAGAAATGGTTTGGAAATTGTGAATCTGCTGCCTCTGACATACAGGGAATTATAACCCACTCTTTGGCTGTGTACCGTGTTGTTTCTCACACTTTGGGGACTTCTAACCTGAAATTTTATGCAAGAAAACTCTGTCTATACATGTAAAAAACAATACTAGAAAAGCTGGACTTGTTTTTCCTTTGCTGCTTTTTTGCTGCTGATTTTCCTTCAATGTGTCTCCTCACTGATGATTTATGTGTGAAGTCAAAACAAGAATTCTGAAGTTTGGAAAAGAGCTTGTTCTGGTTATGTTGGGGTTTGAATTGCCCATCTTTATTTTCTGTCTTTCTACCAATATTTCCTTTGGAGAGACATGGAAAAGTCCTGCAAGGAACTGCAGCTCAGCCCAACGCTTAATTCAACTCTTTTAATGCCATGATTGGGCTTTAATAATAATAATGACAAATAAAAGAAGACAACAAGTCTTAATCTTGTCAAGATTAAGAATCTTAAAATGAGAACATTGTCTTAAACCTGACAAGGTGCAAGCCACCGGGTCCTACAAGCTGTTGCCCATTGGTGCTTAAATATCATGACTTGCCCAACTCTTTAATCCCTTTACTCAGATAAAAGGGATTTCTTTTTGCTGCAGCATAGATTAAAGTTGGTAATATTATATATTAGAAATATAGAGGGAAAAATAATATATTATAAATATAGGGGGAAAAAAATGTAGCAAGATTGAAAATTAATCCCACTTTGTTAGGGAAGGGGAAAGTTGGCTTTAACACAAGAACTCTTTAAGCTGAGGATTTAGGAGCAGAGGGATGTAAGTTGTGTGTAAATTTACAGGAGCAGATGTGTGAGGATGTCCAGCCATGTGATGTGGCACAGTTTCTGTGCTGTTTCTTGGGATTTTTGAGGTCTAATCAGTGCAACACCAAGTGCCTGAACTAACCCTAGAGGGCTCTCACGACTCAGGAACAGAAAGGATGGGACTATCAGAGGAGAGACTTCAAGCTCTCAATTTTCTCCTTTCTTACAGAAATACCTTTATGCTTATGTATGTGCATTGGCAAAGGTGCAACATTTGTGCTTGAAATAGAATTAGAAAGTATTTGGGGTTTTACTGTGCCTGCCCCTTCATGCAAGAGAGGGAATTTTGTCACTAAGCAGGATTTTAAAAACATTTGTCAAATCTGTTGACAATTTCAAATAAGCCATTAAATCTCAGCTGATGAGCTTCAATTCTTGAAGCCTCTTGTGAGAATTATGAAAATAACTCTGAATTGGAAAATGTAAAAGTAATATACCTTCCCTTCATTCAGAAGGCCCTGGTGCTTAAAAAAAAAAAGTGAAATGCAAATATGAGATCTGTGATAAAATTCTCCTCTGTGAGGGTGGTGAGACCCTGGCACAGGCTGCCCAGAGAAGCTGTGGCTGGCCCTGGATCCCTGGAAGCGTTTAATAATTCTCAGCTTTTTTTTTCCTTCACAAACATACCTTTAAAACAAAAATATATTTTGGAGGGGTTTACATATATATAATATTTATATATCTTTTTTTATACATCCACTCCTTTGAACTTTTGGGGCCAAGTCCAGGTCCTGTTATTCATATTTACCCAATCCATAGCACTCCCATAGCACAGTTTCATGTGCTGGGTAATTTTTCCACATTTACTGGTTAAAACTGCAATTAAATCCTTGAATTTAAAAGTGAAAGTGCCCTGATTAAGGAAATACTTCCGTAGCATTAAGAGAACACTTTACATTAAGGATTTTCAAGTGAGTATTTCTACACTAATGATTTTAATCCTAATGAGGACTTGATGTTCTGCCCCTCCAGAAGAAAAAGCCCTGGTCTCAGCACTAAACTGATGCAAGCTTTTATTTTTCCTGACATTCTAATTATATATGAGAACAAAAACAAGACAGCACTGCTGGCATGTCAGATGGAAATTTTTTTTAAAGAGGAGAATGGCAAGAAACTTTGGTTGTAGCCAAACCGGAAAATCTCACATTATTATTCAGGATTTGTTTGGTTGGCTTTAAAAAAGCAGGAAGGGATTAATGGCAGGCATATTACCTTTTTCAGCTATATTGGCTGATTGGAAAGCATGTTAATAAGATTGCTAAAACATTAAAGATTACCTGGCTTGGGTGCCAATGTACTCAAACCAAACAAAATTGTAAAATACAAATAAAAAATAAAACTAATCTACCAGAGGAAGAGATTTTTTTCCTAAAGCATGACTAATTCCTCAGGAAGTAAAGCTGCCTTATATTTTAGGGTCTGGTACAAAATACTCATCATTCTTTTGCCTTTTGAAATGTTCACCCTCAGTTTTTATTCAAGCATTGGAAGTGGTGCAGCACTCATGTCAACAAAGGGGAAAACTTTTCCCCTCTGTGGCAACCTTCTCTCATATTAAAAATAATATCATCCAAAAGAGAGTAGGAGAAGGTAGATATAAATATCTTAATGTTATTTGAACGAAACAAATTATGCTTTTGCTGTTGGAGGTCAGGGAGTTGAACCCTACTTTGATATCCACTGGAGTGTATCTCAACATTCCTAGTAAAGAGAGCATTCCCATGAAACATTAAATTTAAAATTAAATAACAGCTAGGATGGGAAAGAACAAGCAGTCATAGTGTGGCCTTCTGAAAAGGAGAAAGGAGATTTGCTGGTAAGGGATTATTATTACACAGTTTAGGAAGGACAGACTGGCAGAAGGAGCTGATTCATGCGCAGCTTTGCAAAACTAAAGGTTTGAATTTGTACTTTTAAAAGCATCAATTTCTGCAAGTTTCCACCATGCAGTGGAAAAAAGTAACTAAAATTAAGCTAAAAAACTTGCAAGTTTAAAGCATGTAACCAATAGCTCCTTCCTCCTAAAAGAGGCACTGGGGAATGCTGAAATGTCTGGGCATTTATTTATTTTCCTCCTAGTCCACAGTATGCTACCTCCTACCCTCTAATTCTGTCTACCTTTCTGCAAAACAAGCCACAAACACAGCCACTAGATAAAAATGAGAAGGACTTTTGTAAAATTAATTTTTTATTTCCAAGGGGCCCAACTAAATATGCTGTGCCTGTCTTGTTTCAGGCCCAAAGTACTACAATATTACTGAATTAACTATGGAATCTCAAATTCAACATCTTTTCCTTGAAGCTATTAGTGTTTTACTGCCCAAAATCCAGCTGTGAGAGAAAAATCCTTCTCATCCTTGTAACACCAGAAGAGATTTGGAAGGAGTGTCCTGTACATGTAGAATAACTATCTTTAAAAAAAGAAGTACAGAATGTTCAGTGCAGGCTCTGTGCTTCACTGCATGATTCAATAACTCTTCGCTGAACAGACAAAGACTTTTCAGATGCTTGTAATAATGTGCATTGAAGGAAAATAAAAAAGAAGAAGAAAGCCTGATAGATTTTGAGTCGTTGCGTCAAAGGATGAGCTGAGTAACAATTAAGTAAATTTGGATTTATTTGGTTCTGATTTTTCTTTAAAAAGACTGTTTCAGGCAAGGCAAACAGAACAGAATTTCTTTAATTGGCATTTCCTGAAGCACATAAAGCACGTCAGAGAAAATCAAGGAGAAAAAAGAACCAACTGTCCCCTCCTCATCTTATCAGTATTCCACCTTTAAGAAAGCTAAATAGAATAGAAAAAGGCTGCTGGAAAATGCCAGGGTGGGAAACTTCAGCCCAAACTGGTTACAGTTCTTATTTTAGACAGCTTCTGGATGTTGCAAGATATTTTCAGCAAGGCTGGGCTTGGTGGGGCACAGGGCAGATGCCAGGGGATGTTTCTAACCCAGGGCAAGAACTGTGTCCCTCAGGACAGGGCATGAACCTGTCCCTGGGGCTCCCAGGGGTGGTAGGGGATGTGCCAGGTGTCCCTGGCTCCATGGAATGTTCCAGCATGGCAGGGATAGGGCTTTGGGAGACTTGGTGTCGTAGTCACATTCTCTGGAAAAATCCCTTTGCCCAGGATTTTTCTCCTGGGAAGCTGAGAAGCCTCAGAGAAAAAGGAAAACAATAATTA
>JAWWMN010000208.1:68810402-68824317 GCA_035047745.1 Catamblyrhynchus diadema
TATAATATAATATAATATAATATAATATAATATAATATAATATAATATAATATAATATAATATAATATAATATAATACCATAAAATAATAAATCAGTCTTCTGAGAACTTGGAGCCAAATTCTCATCTCTCATCTCGTCCTGGGGACCATCACAACACCACAGCAGGCACAATTTTACACTTGGCAGCACCACCACCCACTATTTCAGCACCAGCTGTGCTGTAAACAACACTGGAGTTCCAAACACGAGCTTCTCAGAATTCTTGTGGGTTACTCTGGTTTTTCAATGAATTAACCTGATCTGATCATTGCTGAAACATGTTCAGAGTGAAGATGCCTGGTTGTAAGACAAAAACAAAGAGAAATTAGTGAGGGAATTGTGGTTTTACACAAACTGACACCAGTTACCAGCCTTCCCTCAGTAGGGGCAGCACCAATTTTGTTGTTGCAGATCCTTAAGCTTTACACTTTAAACGTTCATAATTTTAAAAGTTTTCCAACTTTATCATTCTTGTGTTCACTGTAGACAGCTGCTTCCTCCCCTTGGTGTTCTTCCAGACAGGCATTTCAGCTGGAGCAGGATGAGTTTGACCACAAGTGCAGAAAAGCTCCAGCTTGGGAAAAAAATGTGTGCTGGAATGGGCTGGTGAGGATTAATTAAAAAATTCTTATCTATTTAAAGCTCACTGCCTGAGGCAGGCACCTGTGGACAGCAAGGGCTACTAGAAAGGTCCTGGGACCACTGTCTGAGGATTCCATGAAGGAAGAAAAACAAATTTCTCAGTCTGGGGACTGCCCTGGTCCCTGCTGGGTGAGAAGGCAGAAGAATCTCTTCTTTAAAACAAACCACAAGGGTCTGCCTGTGGTGTGTGCTGGAGGAAAAGCTGCTTCCTCTTGTGAGCTGAAACCAGTCACATCCCCTGGAATCACCCAAAGAGGCCAAAAGAATTACAGTGATTTCAGGTTTATTTTTAGGAAAAAAAAATTTAAAAAGATAAAGCAAAGGTGGTGGCAGAAGGACCTGAGGATATTAATCCCTACCTTCAGAGGTCACCTCATCACAGCACTGCTGAAATTGAAATAACTGCCTAAATTAACTTTTGACTTGGCAGAGGGTGTAATTTGGGTAGATCCAAGTGAGAGGGGGTGGAATGACCTTACGTGGAACTGCAAAGCTCCGGTGAAATGTGGCAGCTCAGAAGTGCAGCCTCGTGCTGGACAGTTTGTACAGCTGTGTGCCTTTGATGGGAGAGCTGGGCCACCACTGGGCCAGGAGGTGGGAAATATTCCAGAGGTCACAGTGTTCACCCTATCAGATAAAAAAGGAGTGTTAGTGCTGGCAATAAAGCAGTCATATTTTCACAAGTGCATGGGAGAAATTAGATTATCTTTGAAAAGAATTTATGGTTTTTTAAAAGAATCTGAAAGTTATTTATAAAGCCTCTAGAACCTGCTGATTTTTCTTTTGGTACCCTTAAAGCTAGAATAATTGTGTGTGTCCTCCAGAGATGAGTTACTCCATCCCAAAGTAGGATCAAGTATATTTTTGACCCTATCAGGTACTTTGTCCAACCTGTTTCCAAAATACTCCATTAACAGAGTTTTAGCAATGTCCCAGACAATTAATTTCAACACTTCACTACCTCTGCTTTTAGAAATTTCTTCTAATTTTTTAAAAATTTTTTTATTGTTTTTGCAAGTTTATGTGTCTCACTTCTTTTTCTGCATACCACAAATATGGAACCAGATTTCTTCCTTGTTTTTGCTGGAACAATATCTGTATATGCAAATATATGGAATATATACCTGTGAATGAAATGGGGATGTCAGCTGTGGATGTCTCCCCTATGACACATTGCAGAGAGCTCCCAATGTCCCAGGAGTAGCAAAAGAATAACTTTGTTGTGCAGCACTAGGTTTTTCTTTTCCCCTCTGAATGTTGACGGGTAAGGCTAAAAGGCAAGTATGATATTAAGGACTTGTGACAAATGCTGTTAATGGGGAACTTTTCTGGGAACCGACTCCATTTAAATTGCAGCTGATGCTGTAATAAAAGAAATTGCAAGGAATCTGTTCCCTGGAGTGATTAGAGTATTTTTTTAATTGCAGTGAGATCTTTATGAGCATGTTTAAATGTGAAACTGGATAAAGGTGATATAACGAGGCAGCTAAACCATTCTCCCAAAACCCACTGAGGTGCAAGAAGGGAAAAATAAAAGGCAGAGATGATGTTTAACAGCTCATAGGCAGCACTTTTATCCTCATGTGCCCTGTCAGGAGCCAGGTCCCAACACCATCAACTGCTTTGGGGTCAAGGTCAGCAGTAGCTGAGCTGCTGAACATACAGATTGAAACAAGCTGTTCTGTGGGGAATTCATTTTGTTCCTCTAGGCAGGACAAGTTGGTGGTCAGGCAGGAAGTGCTGTTGGTGATCATTAGATGGCAGCCTTCCTTTAGGTTAGGGAGGGAAGGCTCTGAATTTGCTACAGTTCCTCCAACCTGCATAAAAAAAAGACATTAAAGCCAGATTCTTCCCACCTGTTGTCACTGGCAAGTTTTCATATTAGTTGCTAAATCGACCCACCACCCACACTGAGCTCACCTCAGCCACCCAAACCTTCCCTGGCAGAGCAATCCAAACCCTCTCCCACCTCCAGCTCATGCCTGACTCACAGAGATGCTGAGCAGTGAAAAGTGAGCATGTTCCTCCCTCTGCAGAAACGTCCACACCGGCCTGGGCTGCAGGGATTCGTGCTCAGAGATCCAATCCATGCACTGGGATATCAGGTGGTTTGGCAGGACTGACAGAGGATTTGGGAATGGGAGAGAGGCCTGGATTATGCTGCAACATTCAGTGTCATATTCATGGAGCATAAAAATCATCTTAGTGATCTTGGCTTGATGCCTTTTCATTCCTCATCAAACTCGTGTTTTCAGGCCATGATTATTTTTAACTTACACTCAATAAATGCCTTTAGGGTGCCCATGCTGATGGATTCTTTTTTCATTCATTTTAACAATAAGAAAAAAATCCCTTTTCATCAGCAGAAGATTTAAGCTGTATAGGAAGTTCTTTTAATTGATTTTGGCATTCATCATGCATTGAATTGACTGCTTAGCCAGGTCATGATTTTTAATGCCAAATTGGAAGGATTTTAGGGGGTGTCTCTTCTGTTTTCTGCTTTGAAAGGCAAGTTGCAAATCAGCCTTAACATTCTTCCAGATTTGAGTGAAGAGAACTTGCTTAATAGAACTTACATGAAATAAAACAATCTCTCCACACTCCATGAACCAATAACGCTTTGCTCAAGACACAGAGAAATTGTGTAATAAATTGCTATGGAACTGATTAGGATGGTATCAAATTACACCTAAAATACACCTCCAGCTTCATGGCACTCAGAAATGAAACAGAATTAATGGCATCTGAGGTGAGGAATCCATGCTGATTAGAAACCCAACTGGTGTGTTTGCTAAATTCATCAGTGCACCTGATAGCATGTTAAAACCAATAAAGCAGCTGACATTTACTGGTTGAAAATGTAATAAAACGCAGCATTTCAGTAACTCACAGTTTAGCAATTCTCAAATTGATGCTCCTGCCACGGTAAATTACGTGGAATCATTTAATTTCTCCCAGCACCTGCTCTGCAGTTTATTTGCAGACGTTTTGCCACATGGAAGTGGAGCTCTCATTCATCCCTGCTCCCAGTGGTGCCAGTGTGAAGCCTCCAGCTCACAAGGATGCAAAGGAAAGGGAAGCTGGCTGAGCCACCCATGCCTCTGCTGCTGTTACTGCTTTTATTATGTTTGTACTTAAGTGCTGGGACCCTGGATGCTGAGAATTTTAAACTTTCTGTGCTGAAAGGCACAGACCCACAATAGAACACTGCATTTGACCTGAGGCCATGGAGAAGGTATAGTAAATCATGGCAGCCACGATGAAGGGAGAAAATGATGCATCTGAGTCCATTGATATCAGAAGGCTAATTAATTACTTTATTATACTATATAATTTTATATTATATTACACTGTATTACACTGAATCTGGGCAAGCCCCCAACTCAACTCAACTGAATCTCGTGACTGTCAGCCAACAGTCCTGACACACACATGGATTCAATTGGTCAGTGAATCAAAACACTCACACCAGAATCCAATTACCAATTCCCTTCAGGTAAACAATCTTCCACTATGCATTCCAAAACACAGGAGCAGTAAATGAGATAAGAACTGTTTTTTCTTTCTCTGAGGTTCAGAGAATGTGAATCCCACAAATATCCTTGGGAAGCTGTGCCTTGCTTTTCTTTGTGAAGAGAAATGCAGCTACAAGAAGGCTTCCAAAATTGATTGATAGCACTGGGATTTTGGGTGTGGAGTTTGATTAGAAGTGTGTAATGTCACAGGGTGGAAAAATTAGAGTTTAAGGTTTTAGAATATTGTAAGTTCTATAAAGCTAAGATGGAGGTTTAAGGGTGGAGGCTGGTCCTTCTTCTTCACCTTCTCCTCCATGGGTTTGGGTGGTTTTGTGTAATTGGATAAAAAAGTCTGCATTGTGGGACACAAGTGGTTGATTATTGGGTTAAAAGCAAAAATAATTTAGGTGTTATTTCTTAATTGGTAGTTTAGCCTTAAAAGACCTTGTAGAGAAAGATAGTGAGCTATTTTGCAGCTTGTTCGTAGAATGCTGTAGAACTCCCTGCTTGTGAGACTGTAATATAGATAAGAAATAATAAACATCTGAGTTTGAACATGAAATACCATTTCGAGTGCTTCAACTCCCACCTTGATAGAGGCAGAAAAGAAGCCAAGAACCGACTCAGAGGTCTCTGTTGTGCTTGGTATTGCACTGAGAGGAGCACACAGGGCTTATCATTTAAGTAGAAATGTTGCAGTCAGGATGGAAGGGGAGTTATAACACACAGCAGCTGATTTGCTCTTGTTCCTGCCTGACACATATTAGGGAAGTTGTTTTTTGACTGTGTGGACAAGCAGAAAGTGAGAAACAACAGGAGGTTTAAGGATCAGGTAGACTAAAAGGGAAGGAGGGAAGTACAGGGAGAAGGGAGGATTATGGAAGGAAGGGAAGAAAGAGGGAAAAAGCAGAAAAATTTATTTGCACATTACAGACAGCTCCTTGCAGCCAGGGGTCTCAACTCAACTGGATTCAAAAAAAATTAGCAATTTCTCCAAGGTGCCTTATTTAGGGATCCTGTTGCTTTGCATTTGCAATAGTACATAGATGGAGATGGAAGCCAAAAATACCAATCTTTAGAGATTCTTCTCTGCCTCCAGTGAGGATGGACCAGTTCTGGAGGGACTGGTCCACCAGATACAGGTGCCTCAGATGGATATCTGAATTTAGATGCGATTGATCCAGGTTTTGCTGTTTCCAAGGGGTGTGTGGTTTGGCTGGAGATCTCCCCAACATCATCCCACACCCACTGAGTTATTGAGAAGAGGGTTGACCCAAACCAAACACTTTACAACTTTATTTTTCCCGTGAGTCTTTGCTTTGCCTGCTGCTATTTCTGCCAGCTGGAGAATTTGAAATTTTCTTTCTCTAGTTCCACTTAATCCCCCACTGGCACATGGTGGAGTCTAGAGGAGGTTGGAGAATGTCTTGGTGTATCCTGGCTAATCTGCCCTTCTTCCAGCATCAGCTGCAATTTAAATGGAGTCGGTTCCCAGAAAAAGAAAAGGGAAAGTTCCCCATTAACACCATCTGTCACAAGTCCTTAATATCATACTTGCCTTTTAGTCTTACCCATCAACATTCAGAGGGGAAAAGAAAAACCAAACAAAAACCATTCTGAATAAATGAGATTTGACAGAACTTTCCTCAAGAACAATGGCTTTAAAACTGGCTGTAGGAAATGCTTTTAAAAATAGACCAAATTGATCTGTTGCCTTTGAAAAAAAAATCAATCTTAAGAAGAAAGAAAGAAAAATTCTATTATTCCTTTTTCAGATTCTCATAATCATTTTTGAAGTCTGGGTTTCACCAAGGAAGCCTTTTCAGTTTGTTCTTTTGAAAGAGTTCATCCATTCATCATCTTTTTTTTTTTCCCCCTTTGGTATGGCAGCATGATACAAAACACCTTTCCTCTATGTATGGAAATAAAGGATGTATATCCAAGTTCCAAAACCATGAAAATATCATCAGTTTTGATGAAATCAGGCATATTCCTACTGCTGCTGAACAGATTATCAGAGGTGCTTTCATTTACTTACACATAATTTATTTTTGAATCTCTCTCTGGCTAAACAAAGCCAGTCAGTGTGAGATACATAAGAAAAGTCAATTAACCATCAGTTCCCTGTGAATCCTGGTAAGCTCAAAGAAGATGTAGGCAATGCTCCAACTCCAAAATGCTCTCAACAGGACTGATGGGTTCATCCATCTGCTGATTTTGGACACCCAAATATTTGATCTAATGTTCACTCAAATCTATGGGAAGAGGGTTGTTGGTTGTAATGGGCTCTGTATAAAGATTTGTAATTTTAGTCTACTGCTAAATGCATCTGCCATGTCCCAAAAGAGACAAAAGAAGAGAGAAGAGAGGTTTCTTATTCCTCACCAGCTCACTGGGATGTACAAATGCAAAGCTTTTGGAGGCTATGCACTGACATGCATCGGTAGATTATTATGAGAAACTGAAAATTGCATCCCAGCTAATTAGTTGCTCAGAAAATAATCACCACTTGGCACCAAAGATGCTTCGTGCCTGACTTCAGGTTCATAAGAGATGTGGCTTGGCCAAGCTCTCAAGCTCAGAGTTAGTGACTTTTTTTGGGAATTTTGCCACCCTGAAGCCTTGGGGAAGCATTGTAAACCGGGTTGTGAGCTGGAGCAGTGTCACCATGATATTTTCTGAAAAATCCTCTTTGCGCAGGATCTTCTCCTGGGAAGCTGAAAGGCCTCAGAAAAGAATGAAAACAATAATTATCTGAGATTGCTTGGGAATGTGGTTTGGAGATCGTTTACCAACAGGTGCATCTTTGATTGGTTCCATGTGAATTGTTTTTAATTAATGATCAATCACCATCAGCTGTGTCAGACCCTGAGGAGTCAGTCACAAGCTTTCATTATCATTCTTGTTTAGCCTTCTGATGTATCCTTTCTCTTTCTTTTGTATAGTTTTAGTATATAATATAATATAATATAATATAATATAATATAATATGATATGATATGATATGATATGATATGATATGATATGATATAATATAATATAATATAATATAATATAATAATCAGCCTTCTAAGAACATGGAGTCAAATTCTCATCTCTCACCTTGTCCTGGGGACCTCACAACACCACAGACCAGGAAACTCATTCATTTTGACTGGTAGCTTTGGGGACAATGTCTGTGTTAATATTTTTGTGTCAAGATCTGTGTTTCACATAAAACTGCACAGGAGAACTTCAGCATAGACCTCTGCATGAGGAAATGCAGGAAATACTCTCTCCCGAGAAAGCCTTTTCCTAAACACAGAATATGGAAGTTGCTTTAAATCCTAAATCATCCAGGGGATGATTTATCCTAAATCATCCATTATAAATCCAGGGACTTATACCCTTTTTTTTCTGGTATTAATCTGCTTATTTGTTATTTGACTCCTATATTTAAACAAAACTCTCTGTAGTTTAACCTACACTTTTCTCAGTGTTTGTGTTACCTGACAAGAGTAACAAGCCCTATAACATATCACAATGTAATTATTGCATTAATCACCAGCTGAATACATTAATTATCAAATGATTGCATGACAAGGAAGCCTTCCAGATAACACAGAGCTAGATTTATCTGTGCTGTGTGCTGTTACAAGTGCTCACAGCTTGGGTTAGGGTTTCTAAGTCTTGAGGATCATTGCAAAGGTATTCCTGGCTCTTTTCTCCTTTCCTTTTTCCCAGATTCTTTCCTCAGAGTACATTGGCACACAGTTTACACTCTCATTTATCTCCATTTTCCTCTGGGATTATTTAGGATGATTACCCCAGCAATAGAAATAAAGGGACAGCAGAAGGATTTTGCCAGAGAATAGGTTTATTTCTTTGAGATAATCCTTGACAGTTGCATCTTCTGAGTAAAAACCCAAATTGCTGGATCATCCAGAGTGAGCGGGTGGGAATTGATGGCTTCAGAGCATGCAAATTCTGATTTTAGATGCATTCCAGCCAGTCCTTTATGTTCCTGACAGGACAGAAAACCACAAACACTGAAACATGCTGAGAGCAGCTTCACAGTGCTGAAGACCTCAAACATTTTGAGTTTTATCAGTAGGGATAAGAGTTCAAACTTGTAAACATAATGGAAATAAAACAATGTTTAAAAAATCATTTAAAAGGCTTAATTTATGGGTAAAACTATTGAAATATTTGAAAAGCTTGACTCTAGACACATTTTAGGGAATTCTGTGATTAAAAAAACCATAAGTATTGGACTTGTCCAAGTCAAAATGACTACCCTATGAATTTGGATACATTTGATATCTTTTTTTGCTTGTTGGCAGTAACTGGTCAGCATCTTCACACTGTAACATCTTCACTGCAAACCCAGCAAAGTCTGGTCTCACCATACCCTGACATAATATAAATTATATATATATACTACATAAATTATACACATTTTAAATATTAAGGCGATTTCCCTCTGGGGAAGGAAAAAGAAGAAAGTTGAAGATAGCTGTAAACTTCTTATTCCAGGGTACTAAAACTTCATACTAAACTTTATGCATTATTGAGACTTCAATATAATTTCCTTTAAAGAAATAACTCACTGTATTCACTGGGGCTGTGTTTAGTAATAACAATGTTCAGAGAACATAATTCCTCCTTGACCGGAAAGAAACTTCATCAAATATTCAACATAAATTCCTACAAAGCAAATATTTAATTATTTTATATAGTCTTGTAAATATTTAATTATTTTATATAGTCTTGTAATTGCAAAGTAATCATTTTGTTCAATATAAATTTCCTCCATTCTAATATTTAACTGTAATAAAAAAAAGGTCAGGCAAAACTTCTAATAAATATTTGAAACATGAACAGGATTTTAACCAGACGTGTTTTCTTGACAGCTCTAGTAAACATATTGTCCCTGGTAACATTTTAAACTGATTTAAATGAATGCAACATGTCCAGTTTGGAGTTTGATGCATTGAATGAACCAGAAGGCTTTACATGAAGTTAATTTTGCAGCAGGAATATAGGCAGACATGAAGACATTATCTGTTGATTAATATCCCCTTTAACTCCATGCCCTCAATGTGATTTTTTTCCCATTTTATTGATTTAACAGACTGCAGTTCTGCCACTGGTTCCCAGATAGAGTAAGAGATGATTTCACAAAAACCCTCCAGTTATGCTGAGAACATAATCAAATTTTCCTTTGTTTGTATGAAAGATTGAGTAGAAAACTAATTTCCCCATGGAGAGCAAAGCATAAGTTGCATTGAGAAGAGGAAAAAAAGGAACCAAGGCCGCCCCCACAAAATGTCAGAATCAAAACTTAAAATAAAAATCAAAGCATGTATCCCACACTTCAAAATACTTAAGCAAAAAGATTGGTTAATTGGCTCCTGAATAGTGAGCATTGATTCACATCCACTGAATAATGGATAATAAAGGCAGGTTTGTAACACGGAAAAGCCAGGCAAGCTCCAAGGCATTAACATGAAATCCCAGGGAATATCATGCAGGTTAAATTGGTAACGTAGAAAAGCTTCTTTTTGATAGGTTGAGAAAAATGCAAGTGGGGAGATGAAGGCAATACAAATTACTATGCCAAGCTATGAGGAATACAATCCAAACCAAAAGAAAACATTTGTAGTAAATGCTCTTTGAGCTCTGTCAGGCCTGGGACCATGGCAGCTTCCCTGGGTAGTATCTTCCACTGCCCAGCCACCCTCTGGGTGAATAAACTTTGCTGATACTCAACTTAAACCTTCCCTGAAGAATCTCCAGCCCTTCCCTCAGGTCCTGTCACTGGTCAGCAGAGAGCAGAGATCAGTATTGCAATAATGCTCCCACTTCACACACAGCACCTAAGACACCAAAATCAACCTGAGTGCTCAACCTTGCTTAAATCCTTTCAAAAACAGCAGCAGAACTGCCCAGCACAGAATCACTCAAAATGTGTTTGATAGATAAGAAGCCAAATACACCCCAGTTTCTCTGCATCCTGAGCTGCTGAACACTTCTCTTATCTCCTTCTGAGCCTCCCAGATTGCAATCAGTGGGATACTTTGGGCTGTTCTCCTTGACTGTGATGTATTTTCAAAATTATTTTAAGGCTGTCTGCACTTGCTATTGTTAGGGGCTCGTTTTCACTATGCAGATGTATTTAAATGTATTCATCCTCCCCCACCTTTCTGTGTAGTGACTGTCAGCTGTGTCTGCACAACCTGCCAATTACAGTAACTTCCAGAACAATACCAGCCTAACTGATAGGCAGAGTAAATGAAGGAGCAAGGAGGAGATGATCAATGCTGGCAAACGAGTCCACAACACCCAGAGTGGCCATCGGGTGTTCTGCTCCCTTAAGGACTTCAAAGCAGCTATTTGAAATTCAAATTAAAATGCATGAAGTGTGTGATGCTGCCTGCTTCACTCAGGATAGGACAGAGTGGAGAATTTTAAATCATACAGGATTTTGGAGCCTAATTCTCTTGTATTTGAACTAAGGTCCTAAGTTTTATGAGGGAGGATCTTATAGAGAAGGATCACTCACAATATTCTTCTTAAGCTGTGTAGCTCAATATTGCCTTCAAGGGCAGACAGTGCCCAAGCACAGCAGCACAGTCCTCAGGCTTGATATAAATCTAGATATTTCATAGTTTTGAGTCTCATTTCCACATTTCTATGTAGCAGATTGTAGGTACTCAAATACTCCAGGTATGGAAACACTTATCTTACCCATGCAAAAGCATGAGATAAAAAGATAATTCCCAAAAATGAACCTCAGGTGGCAGACTGAATCTTTTCTTGCCTTTGGGATGATGACCAGGTAACTTCTACCCTCAGTAACATCTGCCTCCTCTATTCTTGCTATGGTCATGGGTTGATTTCTTGGGCTGCAAGGAGATAAAGTCCTGGACAAAAGATTTCTGGAACGTTTGTGTCATGAGTAGTGTCTAAAATTTGAGACAAATACCATCTTCAAGCCTAAAGCAGAGGTTTAGGCTGTGGATCTGTCTCAGTTTGTCTGGGGGATCCAGGCAGTGTTACTGTTACACATATTCTGTCATTTTCCTTTACTTCAATTGCACTTTGAGTTTTTGGGGCATTTTATTTAAAAAAGTCTGTGAGGAAGACTTCAGGACATTAAAAAACTGCTTTGCTGCAATATTTACACGAGATTCTGGGAGCTAATATTTCTCATAGGAGGCTGTACCTCTCTTTTCTCCACAGCAAGTTCTATTCCAGAATATACATAATTATATAAATCATTATGAACAAACACTGCAGTACTGATGTCACAGTGAGCCATCCTGCCGCCTCCCTGTTGAAAGTACTGCTGAGGGTCAGGGGAACGTGGTGATTTTAGGAATGGACTAAAATTTTTCTCGGAGAAAAAGCACACAAATGTCCAACTCTTTTGAACCAAAAGGGAAAGAACTAAAAAAGAAGCTGGCAGAAATCAGAGCATCCTAGAAGACCAAGGCTATAAATTGTAAAGGCATTTGTGTTACTGCATTAGTTACTGAAATCCATTGCAGGGAAACATCACTTTAGTTTTATCTCATGGAGTCCTCTATATTGGAAAGTGTTTCATGCCCAGCTGCAGCTCATGGAAATTCACCTAAGCATTGCTTTACAACTCATTTTTTTTCCCAAAGCTCTACCCCAAACGAGACATAGATTGCTGAGCCTGAAAGGACCCAAAGAACAACATGGTGGTGGTAAAGCTACTCCATATCTTGAGGAAAATAAAAATATTTACATATGGGAGCAAGTATAGGGAGGTGAAAGTGACAAAGAGAAGTACAACAGGAAAAGCTCTTAGAGCTCTTAGTTAGAATACAAAATATAAACATTATACAGAAATTTACATGCTGAAATAATGATTGTAGTAGCCATTTGATACAAACAATAGCTACAGAATAAGATTATTAATTCATTAATAATAATAATAATCATTATCATCATCATCTAGATTTTATATTCCTTTTGTCCAGAAAATCACTGAGCACTTTACAAAGGAGGTCAACACCATTAGCACTATTTTAGATTCTAAAATCCACCTGACAGAGGATCTTAAGCAAAATCCCTCTGGAGCCTGCTCTTGAATTTTGCTCGTGATGGTTTCTTGCTTTGTCCACCGGCAATATTTGCAAGTCTGAGCAGTCTGGCAAAATTGCACCAGGTGATGTTTTTCCCTTTTAATATGTGAGTGACATTTCTTTTTCTCTCCAATGACTCATCAGAACAAAACCAGGGAAAACAACTTTGCTTTTACACATTTCTAGAGCAAGTAAACAAGGTTGCTTTAAGATTTTCCTTGGAGGGCTTTTCCTTCCATGTAATATTGAGTGGCACCCTGTTCTCCAGTCTGAAGTGTTTCCACCTACACTGGGATCATTCCTTGACCTTGTAACAGCCTTCACCCACACCTTACCTAGAAATAAGTTTGAGTGAGATCATCCTAAGGCATGGTGACTGTAATTCAGAGCATGAAAGCACAGTGAAATCCAGTTATTTCTCTCCGTGTTTAGCTGTGATCATTGGGATATTTTTAATCAACTAAAACCAGGTTCTTCATTAGAACACAGTGAAGAAGAATTTACAGTATTTGCAAAAAAAAATTTTTTTAGGGTCTTGAAGTGGGTATCAGCATCCTTCAGTCTTTTCAAGGGCTGTGTCAAGATAAAAGAATTTGCTTGATGGGTGGAGCAATCACTCTGGATCTCTTCAACCAGCACTGGGAAGGAAATAAAACCAACCTCCAGCAAGGAAACCAAAGACCAAAAAAAATCTTCTAGTAGACTTTTCTCATTGATTGACCATGGTAAATGATTGCTTTAAATATCAAATTGCTCAGAAGCTTAGAAGGCTGGAGGAGAATTGTTCTGTACCTCATGCAACTCCCTTCACCCACTACATTCAGGGGTGGGTGCTCCTTTGGCCTTATATAAATTTGGGTACAGTGAGGAGAAACACTGAGAGTGAATAATTTTATTTTATTCTCTGTGTCAGGTCGCAGCTTGAGTCAAATCCACTAAACCATAAAATTTTATACATGGCCATATAAAGCAAGGGACATTAATTCACATTTGTTCAATCTCTGCTGTTCAACCAAACTTCAGATCAAAGAGGAATAACCCACATTTCCAACATGCTTTGAATTATGAGGAAGTGTTAGCATTCCACAAGTAAAAAACCCACCAGATAAAATCATTATTAATCTAATTTTGACCAGGACTGACCTAGTTCTCAATGAAATTAGACATCTCTATGAACTTTAAACCAGAATATTTTGGAAAGCCTGAAAACTATCATGGAAAAGATTTGGAAGCCAAAACATTTTTTCAAAGAACAGAAAAAAGAATTTATTGTGTATTTTCCAAATTTTCTCATGTTCTAACATATAGTTATAGAGTGGTTTGGGTTGGACAGAATCTTAAAAACCATCTTGTTGTCATGGGCAAGGACACCTTCCATAGGCCTGGTTGCTCCAAGCCCCATCCAACCTGGCCTGGAACACTTCTAGGAAAGTGGGGATTTCCTACTCCTTGTTGGTCAGAAATATGAGTATGATGCCTCAGGTTTTGGCTTTTATATTTTTCATATTCTGTGCTGCTTTAGTGTGTAGTTCTGAGCTTCATATGAGGGGATGGTGAGCTCTCTGCACAGAGCAGGGAGACAAAACAATTCCTGCTCTAGCTGGGGACCAAGGACAAATGAT
>JAWWMN010000208.1:68834693-68846802 GCA_035047745.1 Catamblyrhynchus diadema
CCATGGGATGATGGAATTTTATCAGCCATGCAGGGACACTCACTGGCCCATGAACAGAAGATAATTAATAATTAATGGCCCATGAACAGAAGACATCTCCTGGGGGTTGATTGGCTGTGGAAGAGATAAAGAAAACTGCCCAATGAACAGAAGATAACTGCCCCACCTCTGACAGATGATAATAGAACACACACCCCCAGCCACACCTTTGTAATCTAAGACACTGCCATGTGCTTGCATATGAGATATTTATCTGTTAATTTTTGATAGAAACACACACTGATGGAAAAGAGGGATCTGCTGATAAGCTTGTAAAACAGTCAGTGCTGTCGTGTTGTGGGAATGAGGCAGGTATTCAAAAAGAATAATGTAGTTTCTTTTACTTTCCTGAGCATGTATTTGTTATTTTCTCTTAGAAACACAATTTGGACAACCCCACATGGGTTTTTTTAAGATGTATCTTTGAATCCCTTACTGCATGGACCATAACAATACGAAGTTATTTTACATATCATTACTGATTGAGCACGGTGCAAATTTAAAAGCAGATATTCTGCAGAACCATCTAACACTCACTCACTTCAGCCAGAACTCTTTCAAAAGACCATGATTCATCAGGGAACAGAACAATTTCCACGTCTAAAGCTTTTTTTATTTTATTTTATTGTGTCTCTAAGTACTTCACAATCAGTGAAGAACTGTCATTTTCCAGCCCACTTTATGTCATGAGCTAAGTGACTAACCTGTTCAAAGTGTTTAGTGTCAGCTTGGAAAACAGAAAAATCCAGACAAAAGGAGAAAATTAGCATCCTGAGGAGTACAAAAAAGCTTATACAAAGATGAAGATTCAAATAATCTCCATTCTAATCTTCTGAAAAATACCCAAAGGCCTATGAGAAAGGAGTTTCTCTAAATTTTTTGGCTGATGATATATCTGAAGCAGTTTTCCCTGAACAGAAAGTTTTATCACACTAGAAAAGTTGGCTTTTAGAATGTGTGAAACTTTTGAGGAGCCTTTGGAGCATTGTGTGTGAAGAGTCAGAAACGAAACAGAAGATAAAATGCAGACTTAGTGTGGGTAGATAATGACAAAATAACTTGATACCTTTCTCTGAAAAATTAAGATTTTCCTTGAAAAGTAGTACAAATTTAAATCTGCAAGTGTGGGTAGGGTACAGCAGCTGCTGCAGTGCCAAGGGGACACAGCCAGAACTCTGCTGAGGGGACATCAGGAAAAGGGGAGGTGACATCAGGCAGCAGGCAAAGACCTCACTGGCAGAGTTCCCCAGGAAATAAGACTCAGGCTTCAGCTCATGTCATGGTTTCTGTTATGAATTGGCACAAAATGACACTATAATTCAATTTCCCAATGAAAAGCTAGAGGGTATCTTCTATTAACAGACAAATCAGGACTTTATATCCTAAAAGCTGCATGACCTCCAAGGCTGGAATTAAAAGAAAGCTGAAAGGAATTTAAAAGGGAAAAAAAGTAAGATTACATATTTGGAGACATTTCTGTAGTGAGCTGGAACACAGCAGTTGGAAATGAGTGAGAAAGAGGAGCAGTGGTGCAGCACAGCTGCTAGCAGGGTGAGGGGGAAATGCTGGGCTGAGGCCAGCAAGGAGGAAGCTGAATGCAACAGCCAGAAACTGCTTCCAATAGACTCAAGGAAAATTGTTGGCCTGGTATGAGAAATGGAAGAGATCTCATTTGAAATGCAGCGCTCACATCTCTCTGTTCATGGCCAACAAAGATTGAGCCCTGAGGAGGTGGAAGGAGAGACTGTCCTGGTCAGGGAGTGAGAGCCTTCTTTGGGATGTGTTGGAACCCTAGATAATGAGAATTTTGGGCTTTCTGTGCTGAAAGGCACAGACCCTCAAGAAAACATTATATTTGACCTGAAGCCGTAGAGAAGGCTTCCAAAATTGAACAGTAAAACTGAGATTATGAGTGTCTAGTTTGAATAGAATGTGACAATGTGTTTGGACAGAATGAATGAGGCAAAAACAGCCTTGGTATTCCAAGCAAAAGGCCAAGGAGAGCTGGGATTGTCCTCTGCCAGTACTCCAGTGGAACAAACTCCAGGGATAGAAAAGACCTTTTGAAGCTGAAAAAACAAATTTAGAACAAGAGCATCTGATTTGAACTGTCAATGAGTGCCTTTGAGCTGATAGCAAAAAGATTTATGGGTCATTCGCTTAAGAGTTGGACTTGATGATCACTGTGGGTCCCTTCCAACTCAGAATATTCTGTGATTCTGTGATTTCACACTTCAGGACTGGTGAAGCCTTGGAATAGCATTTAATAGAAGAAAAAGAAATAAAAGTGGTTTTGTAACAGCTGCCATGTGGGATTCAACTTCAGTTTCCATCTCTCACAAGAACAGAGGATGCTCTTTCTGAGCACAGTACTATTCTCTATTTTGGGCTAAATTACCTCCTGGCTAAGTGCTCATCTCTGAATCTGCACAGCAATGCAATGATTATTTCTCTTCTGGCAGATGACAGCATGGAAAATAATGGCACCTCTGCAAATCTTCTTTTACCCTCTCAGAGTAGGGCATGATGAGAAAAGACTCCTCTCTCTTGAGCCTGGGAGATGGATGGAGATGCTGATGGGCTCCTGTGAGGCACATCGTGATGAGAGCTCCTCTCTAAACTGCTCAAGTTCAAATGTTTACACCATTGACCAGCTCAAAAAAAACTGAAATGTGCTGCTCTACTTTGAGTATCTTGCAATTTCAGACACTTTTCTTAAAAAAAAAATAATAGGATTGGTTGCATATGATCTCTTAACCCACCAATGTATTATTTCCCTTATGCTCAACTCTGAGCTGCCTAATATTGCAACTGGGTTTTATTCATAAAACTAAAGTTTTATTCATAAAACGTTTTTTCCATTCAGTTAATATGATTGAAATGAAATTAATTAAAAAGGGAAATGGATTTCTGTTCAAGCTCATTGGCCTGAATTTCCAGAAACACTGCTCCTTACAGTGTTGCTTCCCCTAGCTTTAACTTCTTCCTCTTCTCTGTTTAAATGAAACTTGTCCCTGCAGCTTTCAGTGTGCAGCACAGAAATGTCCTGTGTGATGTGACCTTGAAATTTCACTGATGGAAGGAACAAAACCTGGTGCTCTCCAGAGGGCTGATAATTTTGCGGAGAAATAGTGAAGATTCTCACAAGCACTGTGTAGATTCTCTCTTATTACTACTTTTAAACATGTACAATGGAACATAGAATTAATCTGAACTCTTTCTCTTCTCAGCTAGTGAGAAGATTGTGGATGTAATGCACTCTGACACCTTCTCAATCAAATTTATTTTGGATCCTTTGCTCCTCCTCCATTTTCCTGGAGATGCCCAAGTCCCGTCAATTATTTTTTAAGCAGCACTTGGTGTTGCAAGCACCTGTGAAAGGTGCAGTGTACCCTTGCCAGACATTGCAGGGATGCTTTTCTGAAACCACCTCTTTTTTCATCATTATTTCCTTATTTAACAATCTCAAAGCCCTGCTCTTTTGCCCGCATGTGGTGGGAAAAATCAGGATTCTTTGAGGCAGTAGAGCAATGCAGAACAATGCTGAGTGTATTAACTAACAAAATAGTGACTTGTGGAGCAAAATTCTTTATTTGTGACTGTGGAGCAAAATTCTTTATTTATTGTTATGAGGTAATGAGGTAAAAAGCCCAAAGCTAATGAGATAAAATTCTGGCCAACTGATGGTTTTTTATGGGTTGTAAGAAAGTAAAAAACCTCAGCAAACATGATCCTACTTCCATCTTTCTCTCCATCTTGGGAGGAGGGCCTGGAATATTTTCTGGCTGACTTCAGCAGAGCAAGAACTCTTCCTTGTCACTGTTTTTCCAGGTGAGACTTTCTTACAGCTTTGCTTTAACAGGATGACACTGAGAGGAATGTTGTTTATGGTGGGTGTAAAAAATGCAGGATTTGGTTGGAGTAAAACCAGAGAGATGGGGCCTATTTCACTGGGGTTTTTTAGGGGATAACTCATTTGGACCTAGTTTCAAAGACAAGTTTTAATTAAAAGCACATTGTGCAGATTTGTAAGAAAGTGGCTAACTGGTAGAAGGTCAGCTATCTTGTAAGCAGCAAGTCATGGGAAAATTGTGCTATTATGGGTTACATAAGCATAACAAAGCTTTCATCTATAATTACTATTAAATTCATCCTCTTTGAATAGGCACCACAGCTCTGCTGGCCTTCAGGGCTTTAGCTAACACGGGGTTTGACTTTTTGCTAGTGAAAGATATTTCCCAATCAGCAAAGAATATAATGAGACCTGATTCTATCCTTTCAGTGGGCAGAGGAGAGAACAAAGGCAAAACAACACAGAGAGAGCTGGGGCAAAAATTGTAGCAGATAAAATTCAGCTGGTGTTCCAGAACAGAGCAAATTTAACCCCAGAAAGCTTTTGTTCATTTATGTAACCTTGAGGAATGACAAGTCCTGAGATGACAGCTGATAAAAAGGGACATCACTTGTCATCTGCCAAGGGTAGACAGGTCTTGGGCAGTATGTTGTATTCAGAGAGAGGAGAATGATTGCTTATCACAGCTGTTCCAGAAATTGTGCCAGGGAATAGCTTCATCCTCAGGATCAGAGGTTGGAATCAAGATCAGCACCACAGACATCAAGATCAGCACCACAGACATCATCTACATTGGCTGCAGAGAGCAGGGGAACAAGCAGAGGGCTGAAGTCTGGCAGATGGAAAAATTATGACCAAAAGTCAACACAAATCTTTAAGTGTGACACAGAGCTCCTGGAGCGGGGCCAGTGGAGGCTGCAAAGGTGATGAAGGGACTGAAGCATCTCCCAGGAAAGGCTGAGGGAGCTGGGGCTGTTCAGCCTCAGGAAGAGCCCAAGCTGAGAGAGGCCCTCAGCCCTGGCTGTCCCTGACTGTCCCTGGGTGTCCCTGGGTGTCCCTGGCTATCCCTAGCTGTCCCTGGATGTCCCTGGGTGTCCCTGAGTGTCCCTGGCTGTCCCTGGGTGCAGGGAGGGGCAGAGCAGGCCCCAGGCTCTGCTCCAGGGCCCAGCAATGGCACCAGAGGAAGGGGCAGGGACTGAGCCCAGGGAGTTCCACCTGAACCTGAGGAAGAATTTCTTCACTGAGAGCCCTGAACAGATTGTCCAGAGAGGCTGTGGAGTCTCCTCACTGGGGATATTCCAGAGCCATGTGGACACAGCCCTGTGCCCTGTGCTCTGCCTGAGCAGGGAGCTGGGACCAGGTGACCTCTGTGGTCCCTTCCAGCCTGACCATCCTGGGATTCTGTGATTCTGTTGCAAAGATTCTAAACACAAAGATAGACTTCTAGCTTTAGTTATTTCCATGTTGTATTGTTATAACCAAGAGCAGGAGAACTCCTGTACGTGTTTAGGCATATACAAGGCTGATCTTTGATGTCCTTCACTGAGACACATTTGCTTTGGTTCTGCTCAATTCATTCAGCTGTATAAATGTCCACAGAATAACATCTAGCATTAATGAATTAGCATCTAGCAATAATGAATTAACATCTAGCATTAATGTATTACCATCTAGCCTGCTTGAAGCTGGACGTGGCCTCTGATCTTGTCATAAATGTCACTGGTGGTGGCTTTTCCGTTCAAACCCTTTTTTATTCAAACTGATAAATGCCCAAGTCAAATTAGTTGAAACAAGTTACATCTCAGATCTTGACATGACCTCCCCCCCATCCAAACTGAAACATTACCCTGCTGACTGGACAGGAAAAATGCAGTCTCAGGTTTATTTAAAAGAATTTGCATTCAAAGAAAGCCTCATTAGCTCAGGTGTACAGCAATGCTGAGTTTATTACTGACAAAATAGTGACTTTTGGAGCAAAATTCTTTATTTGTGGTTATTGGTATGCCCCAAGCTAATGAGGTAAAATTCTGGCTAACTGATGGTTTTTATGGGTTGTAATAAATCTAAAATATTTTCTTTCCCACAGCATGACATTGAGACGTTGCTTCTTGCAATTATTTTGCCCTAGGACTATAAATCTGCTAATTATTTCTTTTTTACCAGTTAGGATAGTGCAGATTATATTGTAAGTTTTGAAGAAAAGATCACCTCAAGAACAGAAAGTCACCTAAATTTTGTTGCTGGTACATGACCACGTAACTCATGATTGTTCTTTTATGATGCTGTCTGGACCACTCAGATTCTCTTGAGAGGTTCTTCAGCTTTTATGCTAAAAACACACTCAGGTTCTCCCTTCTTCATATCATTTTTCAGGCACTATTATGTCAATTTATATAGATATTTATTCTCATTGAAGCTCCTTTATTTCCCTGGATATTTTCTAGCTCTTTCCACGGTGTACAGACAAATAATTATTTCTCTTTCTTTATTACACAGCACAGAGCCAAAGATCTGCTTATCTTCTTTATTACATGAATTATAAAATATTTAAAGATACTTTTCCCCCCTTAAATATTTCAATAGATACATAGACTAAGTGATGTGCAAATTCTGGTTCTGGGGAGACAGAGACTTGTGCTTAACTTTACAGATAAATGCAAGGGGACCACCTGTGCATACATTTTTAAGACTGGAAACTTAATGTGCCATAGAAGAACAGCTGCCATAGCCACTTTTCAAGGAACAAGACATGGAAGTGTGTTTTCCCAACAGGTCTATTTTCCTTATCACCTGCTGCCATTTGCCTTGAGGAGTAAAAAATGACTCCTTAAAAATGCATTCCAAGATTAAGAATTCAATGCCCAGGATGTGCTGCATGTGAGCTTTCCTCATATGGGAAAACAGCATGAAAACACAGAAACATCTGGGCAAACATCTGCTGGCTTTCACTGCAGCTAATTCACCCACCATCTCCCTTATCCTGGGCTTTTCTCTCCCAGTTTTCACTGCTTGAGCAAACAGGTGATTTGTGGTTGAATGTCAATGCATAAAAATCCACATTATCTTTCCCAACTCCATTTATGTCCCTCAGTTTCTCTTCCTCTTTTTCCATATTAAGATTGCTGTGTTTATTTTTACCTGCAACCCAAGGATTTAATTCAGAATATTCACCTGCAGAGTCCATTTTTCATGTCTTTTATTCTCTTCCAAATAATCAAGTTTGGCTCTCAGCTTGTGCAGTGATTCTTCCAAATTTATGGCATGGGAATGGGATTATATTTTTCTATCAAATATTACAACAACAGGATTTTCTAGACATGGATTTCAAGAAGCTGGAATAGGAAATGGAAAGACAGTATATGGGTTTTCAGTACTTCTAGTAATTTCTGCCTTTCTTACACAACCTTACAATGTATGGCTTGAGAAAAGAAAATATATTTGCTTGAAGAGTATATTTATAGTTACAAAAAATGGCTTGAGGGTGCCTGCCTTTCAATAAGACCTGAATGTACATAAAAGATATTTCTACTTCTTAATTAGGATCCTTGAAAATTCAGGCTAAATATGTGAGTGAACACTGCTCATAGCTCGGGGGTTAGAGGGCATCTTACAGGAAATACAAATTTATAATTGCAGAAGGTCTTGAAATTGGAAAGCAAAATTGAAAACATGATTGTGCAAATATTAGCACAACTCAGAATGATCAAATTAATCCAATTCAGCTGGTCATGATTTCCAAGGGTTTAAAGCTGACTAGACCAGAAAGATTAAATAAAATTGAAAAAATGTTGCAGCTTTATACCTGCTTAAAGTAATCCAGGACATCAGACTTAATGAATGTTAGGATTTTAGGTGATGGGTTTGTGTATGTGTGAGGCAAAAGATCTTGAAACAACAGCACTAAAGCTGCTTTGAGGATCCTCTCTGACTTTTGTGCTATGTATCTCTGGATGCACTGTAAGGATCTGAATGTTCTCCTTCTCTCAGCAAGCAATTAACCTAAAGCCACTTGTCAACATCCATCTGACAGTCCTGGGGCAGGGGCTGTGCTTCAATCTGCTCAAAAGCCTCATAAAACCATCAGGAGATATCCCTTGGACACATCTGCATGAAGAGATCCCATGGTTTTCCTCTTTTCTCCTGTATTGTTCTTGACTAATATCTGTCTTTCCCAGAACAGCCAGTCTCCATCTGAAGTTGGTACAGCTGCTGTTTTCCTGGTTCCAGTTGCTGTTACAATAGGTGCTCCAATTCTCCTCTCAATTTTTCTCCAGTTTACTCTGTCCAGACCTTCTCGTGTTCATCAAAAAGTATTTTATTTCCCTATATTACATCCCAGTGCAGGAACTTACACACTTTAAAAAGCAAATATCCATCTTGTCCTCTGATAAACTCTGATTTTTATCCCCTTCTCACTGTGAGACCTTTAAAATAATTTTTGTGCCTCTTTTCTGAACCATCTGCCTTATTTCTCTCCCAAAACTTTCTGATGCAGAAAAGCGTCATGTCAGAGAACTCTCAGAGGCAGTAGCCATAAGAAATTCAACCCAGCATTCAGAGGCAAATTAAGAAAGTTCTTATTGTTTTTATTGCAGGAGAATCTGCAAGACAGATTGCTGTAAACATAATACAGAAGTCCTTGTAGAGAAAACAGATTCAGTTTTGGTAAAGGCTGTTGGTTTTGCTGACGGAAATTAGATTCCAGATGAGAAAAGAACAAAAAAAGATTGTTAGTAATGGTAGTAATAGTAATAAAAAATCCCCAATTGTGCTGTCCCAAATCTGCAAGAAAGGTTTACTTTTAAAATAAAAAGAAATATCTGAGTTAGACATGTGAAGAAATAAAAAACTACAGGAGATCTACCCAACAGTTAATGGAATCAAAATCCAAAGTGAAGAGATAAAGCAAAAATAAAGGACCTTAAGGTTGCAAGCTGGCTTCAAACTGAAGCTTGAACTGTGGTTCAAAGTGGAAAATGTGGATTTATGTCAAGAGGCCGCAGATTAAGATCTGCCACCTGCCCTGAAGACTTTACACTGAAAGTAAATCAAAATGAGTGTCTCTCTGGGGATTGCTGAGTGCCTCTAGAAGGAGCCTTATGATCATAAAAAATGCCTTGGGGTATTTTGAATAAACTTTTCTGTTTAGAAATAAATGACCCAAACTCTGTTTTCTGTTATCCTGCAATAAACCCATTGTAACTCTCCTGATAAAAACTTGGCTCGGGTGCCATTACTGTATCTAAAACACCAACAAACTGTGGTGTTTCCAGATTGTAACAAAAATTGTAGAAAAAAGAATCCTGATACAGTAAATCTGGGAAGATTAACTAGATACTCCTTAAATTTTTGGCCTAATAGTTTCAATTTCTGGACAAAAATAAAATAACACAGAAATACAGAAACTAGGGCAAAATTTCTAGCTGAACACGTGATTTGTGTGAACCCTCTTGTCTCCCCAGCTGATAAGAAATAACAACATTTTGCCTCTGAATCTAGGTCATAGATAAAGGTATTAATATTCCCATTCCAGTGCTGTGGAAACCTTTCCCAGTTTTCCCAAAGTCCTTCTGCAATGAATAATCTAAGCAAGGAACAGATGCTCAACATCAAAACTATCTTTGCACTAAGTCAAGCATCAAAAATGCAACCACCAAAAGGAAAAACAAAAAGGACATAAAATCATAATTTAAAGGGGAAAAGGAGAGAAAAACCTGATAATTATCAGAAAAAAAACATCAGAAAATAATAGATTGATATATATATTTTTTATATATACTATACGTAAAATAATGTATGATAATATAAATTATACATATTATTTATTTATTTATTTGTTTGTTTTATATATATTTAAAATAGATCTAATTTTAGAAAATAATAAATTGTTGCCATTAAGAAGCTATGCTGTGGCCATCTGAGCCAGGGACTGCAAAACTGAGCAATGGGGAGGGTGCAGGGAAAGTTTGAAATGATTTAAAGATCCCAATGTCCCTCAGAGGACAGGACTTCAGACCATTTTTGCAAAAATTGACTTTCTTCCCAATCCAGGGAATATGAATATGTGTTTCTAAAGGGTGAGGAGAGATAATCAATAAAGTGAGAAAGATGCAAACACACAATCCCAACATGTGGCTTGGTCACACACACTGATCTCTGAGGCATTAAAGCTGAAAGACAGAAAAAGTGTTTCCTGGAGATTTATTCTGTGCACAGCATTATTTTCACTAGGGCCCTGTTCATTTCTTGACACAAGAGGCAGTGTCCCATGTGCACACTTGGCTCTTCCTATCCCTCCAAGCACTAAAATGGGGAATTTTTAGATTAAAATATTAATGAACTTCGAAAAAAATTGAGAAACTTTGAGAGGTTTCAACAGGTATTTTTTGCTCCATTTTCCTATCTCATCATGGGCAAGGAAAGTAATTTCTAGAGGATACCATTACTCAGATGTTATGCAGAGAGTTCAGATACACAGTACAAGAAAATTTCATGGAATCACAGAATGGTTTGGGTTGGAAGGGACCTTAAAAACATCCAGTTCTACCATGGCAGGGAGAAAGCCTCAAAACTTTTTTTCGAACTTTGCTCAAAGCCTCATCCAACCTAAACACATCCAGTTTAAACCCATCAGGAAAATCTCTTTCCTATGTGTTTGTTGCATAGTTAAAATCTGGGCTGGAAATTGCCTCTCTTTAGTATATTTTTCAAAGCCTTTGAGGAACGTGGTAAATGATAGGGAAAGATCACAGTGCAGGTGGGCAGGGATGTATGAAGGGGGTTTGGGATGAGGAACAAGACGTGGGAGATGCCACTTGTTCACAGTTGGGAGTGTTTGAGGAGGTGATCCAAATGAAAAACAAGTATCCAAAATGGAAATTAGAATTTTGCACATCAGTGACTTGTGAGAAAAAATGGGTGTCAGTGTGTGGCTGTTTAAATACAACTCCAAATTACAACCCCCAAAGCCTTAAATACTTCTAAACTAGAGTTTAATCATATTACACAAGGGTAATATGGGATTCCCTTTGCTGTACCCACATGACAAAATCCCCTGATGGCTCTGTGCCCAAAGAGCCCCTCCAGAGGAAGCACAGGAAAGAAAGGGCCCTGCAAATTTAAACTGAAAAATCCAAAAAGTTGGTTGTGCCACTTTAAAATAACACATCATTGGGCTTCTGCATGACATGGGCTTCAAGTGTTTTGCAGCAGTGGATGTCTGATAAACAAAAGCAGAATTATTGCTGACTAATTTGGGTAAGTAAATGAAACCTTTATTATGACTCCGGTACCCAGACTGTGCTCTCGCTGTAGGATTTCATCCAGAAAGGCTGCAAACAAAGCACTGAGAATTAGCTACGGCCAGATGAGAGCAAAACAGCAACAAATGAAGCCCAGGGAAATGGGAAGATGAAAGCTTCATGGCAGCACAACTGCCCTACTCCTCTGAGCCAGCTCATCTTCAAAGCAAACTGAAAGCAGATGAACCTGGGAGCAGAATCCACACTGAGTACCCTGGGCTCTGCTGATCCTCCCCAGGGAGATGAGAGGGAAAGGATCCATCAGCCTCCTTCTCCTGGCAAGGGCTGGCTGTTCTCACCTGAGGGTATTGAAAGGGTTTCAGCACACTGGACCTCTCCATGCCCCCACAAGGCCAGTGTCTGTTATCTTCTGTGGCTGATAAACCAAAGCGTGGGGAGGTCAATTGACTCCTGGCAGCAAAGCTCCTCATTCCTGCAGAATGTAATCTCTCTTCCAGTACTCTCTGTCCTGGAAAGTCAGCCAGGAAGATATAAATTTAAATATTTAATAGAACTAAATATTTCATCTGTCTCAACACCCACCTCTTCTCTGCTCTATTCCATTTCTTCACTCCTCCTCTATTTCAATGTATTCATTTTGCCCCTTCCTTTACCCCCTCAGGTGGTTGGTTTCCCTGCAGCCCCTGGTTTGTACTATTTTTACCCTTTTATTCATCCTGCTGCTGCCTTCTTGCCTCTTTTATCCATCACCCAGGAGTGTGCAATGTTTTCTATCACACATTGACTTGTTGACCAGAAATTGTTGAGAAACAAAGCCCCTCATCAGCTCCAGGTATTCCTCCCCTCATCCTGGTATTGTATTTACTGGGTCCCAACAAAGGAAGGAATGATGAATCTGACTCCATGTTCTCAGAAGGCTAATTTATTATTTTATTATACTATATTATATTAAAGA